>JBCAUI010282190.1:0-15777 GCA_038406195.1 Haplosyllis anthogorgicola
CAGATCCAGATAGATCTGGTACAGACACCGATCTCTAGCTAAATTAAAGATCTACAGCAGGAGGCAAACTGAGTGCTTTGAACAATAAAATCCATTACACAATAAACGTTATAAAACGTTATAACGTTACGCTACAAAGAAGATCTACTACCACCTCACGCGAACTCTATCACAATAGACTTACGCAACAGGAACTGTTACGTTTACGTGAATTATACAACAGTGTGAACAGAAAATGATCATAATTTAGCCAGCTGTAACGAAAATGTTTTCTTTTCCAGACACTCAATTTTTCGCTCTATTTCCTTTTCAGGTTTTCACCTATTTATATCTCGCCTCATAAGACATGTGACAAATCTTACAATACGTACCTCTTTTGGTGGACGCCATTTTGGTAAGTGAATACTAAAGAATTATAAAACAACACACAACCAACCAAAAAACATTTTTACTACTTTTGATGGTTAAATTACATGGATAACAATGTGTAAGAAAAATTAACAGGCTGGGACAATAACTAGAATTCTTGGCGTTTTCGGTACACAAAATATCGTATCAGAAGTTCAACACAGTACTTTGTGGGAGCTTTACCCTAGTGTACATAATTGATATGATTTCTGTGTAATGATTAAGTCATTTTCAGATTAACACGCATCATACAAAGTGCTTAAAACTTTCAACTTTCAATGTGCTTAAAATGCAAAAACAATTGCATAAGTATTTGTAAAAAGGCAGCATACAACTTTCACCACTTGGTTGATACACTCCTCCCCGGATATATCGATATCGCTTATATCGATATCCCGCTGATATCGATACTTTTTTTCCACACCAAATTAATAGACCCTCATGTTAATTGTTCTGCTTATATCGATATCCCGCTTATATCGATGTTATTTTCCTGCATCAAAAATATCGATATATCCGGGGAGGAGTGCATTTGGTCAAGACTATGATTGTAGTAAAATTAGATTTCAGCCATCTGTTTAACACTGAGGCGACAGTACTTTCTGCGAGTCATAATGATTTCTCAAACAACTTCTGTTTTATTACCAACTTGACGTCCTGTTGCAATGTGCAAGTCATCTGCCTTTAGGGTTTTCTACCCATCTTGTCGAGTGGCGGATCTGGGGGAGGGGCTCTGTTAATATTGGGCAAAATAAGCTCGTGCAGGGTTATCATGAATCTTTTGGATAAATTCCTGGATTCACCACAGCTGCAGCCTGACACATACACTCCGTACTTCAGCCTTTCATGACACATCATTCACGTCTAGACCTCTGTGAAAGATATGTTTAGGTAAAGATGCCGGCCATTTTGGGCAGCGAGTGTTTCAAGACATTGTTCGACATTGTCGAAGAGAAAAAAGTACACTGCTGTTGTTGCCCACCCTCACATGAAGAGAATCACATTGGTGTACAAAGCCAACATGGCAGTTAACTGACAGGCTGCAGCTGCGATATCTTGATCCAATAAGGCCTTTTTATTTTAATCGTTTGGATTACATTGCACTTTCAAGATTTTCAAAGTGTGGCGATCGGAAAAAAATAAAATAAAAGTTGAATTTGGTCCCAAGAAAGCCAAACTGTTTATAAATATTGATAAAATATTTAACATCTCTCAATCGTCTCCTGACGAAACTTGTTACGATGCAAAAATTTTGCCGTACACAGCATGTTTCAACCTCAAATGAGTTTGGTTTTTTTTTGAAATCCTGATTTCAAAGTGCGGCGGGAAATGTAATCCAAACAATTAAATAAAAAAAAGCCTAATCAGTGGCTCTAAAAATGCGCCCTGGAACAACAAAAAAGATTAACAAAAAATTGTAACCTTCAGAGCAGATTTTGTGTTGGCGGACATAAAAGTTACCTTCGCAATTTTTGCCTTCTCCTGTGGTAAAATCACAACGTGACATAATTTGATTTATTCCAGCACAAATGACAATATCACAATAGAACCAGACTACAAGGGTACACATGGGCACAGGAGAAAAGGCAACAAAATAACATTTGCTCCTCATTGCAATCTGGTTTAATTGTCACAATCATATATATGATGATTAGTTGGCAGATAAACTATTTCAAGCAGTGTGACTGATGTTTCACGTTAAATATTCATCAACTGCATCATTTTATCTTCTCGTTCCAAATAAACTATTTGGTACAACGCCATTCAAATTGAACTTAGTTACACACATCAGGATACAGCCCCAACCTTTCTTTCTGGTTACAAAACGCAACAGAATTTACATCATTACTGCCAGAAACCTGATAACATTAGTTGTCATTCCGGCTTTAATCACGGATTGGATTGTCCTTCGCAATCAGGTACTTCCAGTACAAGCTCCGAAGGAAAGGCCAAACTTAAGGTCACACGAAGCCTGGCCTACAGACATCACATGTCACAAAACAATAGATGCTAATGGAATGTCATGTCTTAATCTTGTACCTTTCACACTGTAAGACTTCAACTGAACCATCTAACCTCCAACGCTTCAGCCATAATTCTTCGACTTGTTCAATGCTGTTTCCACAGGGAAGATGACATTCATCCTGCTATGACGCCATTTACAGTTTCACACCTTGATTACTGATATAGAAGTAACTGTCTATTTACATTGAAGCGTATCATTCAAGAACATGGTAAAATTTTCACTTGCAGATATCGGCACGATTGTCATTCAACTGTAAGCTATGTTTTATTTGACGATAAATGTAAGTTAATTTTTTTTAAATCGTTACAATGCATAAAGAAACTGGCACTGAAACTAGGGCAATAAGCTTAATTTTACGATGAACAATAGAACTTTCAAAAAGCCTCTTTAATAAACAAAAGAACAATGACATTTTCTCAAGAACCGGGCCAAAAGGAGTCTCCGATTACGTACATAAGTGATCCGAAAGCTCCGAGATAAAGAAAGAAATTGCATGGCTTTCGACACCGCACCTGAGTCCACTTAAACGTTTTACTTTCTGTCTTTGGATACTACATATACATTCTGCGTGGCTGTGATGATACATGTAGCAGTTCAGTAAGAAGATATTCCAGACTATTTGTAACCATATAATGGCGGGTTGTTATAAAACACCTCATTGAGGTAAACCCAACGACAAAATATCTATCGTTCAACATCTGATGCCTCACATTCAGTCTTCCCTAAAGTATGAAATATTGCTTCGGGGGTACTCTTTAGTAAATACACCGAAGACATTGTACTAATATAACTAATCCATTAAGGAATCTTTTTAGAGTGCCACAAGAGAAGGTAGAATATGTAAGATAATGATACCTGTGAAAAGACTTATCACTTCTAATGGACGTTTCCTTAAGGGATATGAAGCTACGTAGCAGATTACAGATGATTATATGTGCCATAAGCTGGAGATTATGACATTTCTGATACTGCAGTACTATCGTTACTTTCAACTTGGGTTCATGCATAATGCATAGGATTTCTAAATTGGATATATTATGACTCATTGCCGAAGCGCCAAAGGGTCATTGGACGGCATTCAGTGTATCACTGCTTTCCTGACAAATAGTGGGATAAGCATTTGTTCGGCCTGAATAAACGATAGTGTATTCTGATACTCCTGTTCCACTTTGTATCCGGTACACGGTCAAGATTACATTACACAAGGAATAACACATAATATGTCCAGAATAAACTCCAAAAACAGAATAAAACTAGAAAGGAAATGTACAGGTATATAAAACAACAATGCACGGATATGATTCTGTACCAGCTCAAGTCTTGATGCAAAATATATTTTCATATTTGTGTATTGCAAAGACTTGTTTGCCCTTCCTTAAGTTACAGATGCAGTTTCTCCACCCTAATTCATTTCCTCTCTATGGAAGTGCTCAGTAACAGGTATAAAAATAAAGATTCCACTGCGATACCCATTAAGTGTGCCTACATAATGAACAGGTAAATGATACACAACCATTAGGCGTTTTTCACACAAACGAGCATCTTCCCAAAGGTTATCTGACAGTCTATGGGATTATGAGTATGTACATGTGACACTGTCTGGAAGATTATAACGTTTCAAATAACATACAGGCCTTCAAGGTTTTTGTTTGACTTTGTACGCACATCATACAGACAGCAGGGTTTTTTTTACAACACTCCAGCACACGGAATTTGTATCAGTTTGGGAACAATGGCGCATCAAAAGCACAGCGTGAAATTCTTATTTCATCTCTTTTGTTCTAGACGTTTCGAAACTGATACAAATTCCGTGTACTGAGCTTAAAACAGAAGTCGCCATAATTACACAGTATGTAGTTTCACCTGGTACGCAGTAAAATAGAACGTGTGGGAGGAACAATACGATTGTAATGACATCTCATATTGTCACAAAATATTTTCACTTTCTATCATTACAATGTATGACAGTACATTGGCGGATTTAGGGGGGGGCGCAGGAGGCGCCCTCCCCCTACGGCCAAAATTTTCTTCATTTTCATGCAGTTTTTCCCGATTTTTGGGTGAAAATTGGGTTGGCGCCCCCCCCCCGTACGGGAAATCCTGGATCCGCCAATGCAGTAAATAACCATTTAGCTTGAATCTCAACATTCACTCCACGTTGTCATTATTCGCATTTTGCTGTAATCGTACACCATACTGATACTGCTGGAGTAATCATACAAGCAACATCATACGTTTATATTTGTTGGATTGGTTTCCATCGCTCTCAAAAATCATGAATTTGAAAAAAAATCCAATCAAACGCAATATAGCAAAGCCTGTAAGTTTCTGTCATCTCACAGGATGCTGTGGACAAAATCGTGTCATTTTTATGAATTTCGATCCATTTTTCTATCGAATGAAATTCGATAGTAAGTGGTCTTCAGCCTAAAAAAGTGACGGTAACCATCAAAATAGAAACCAAGACAAAACGAAATATTATGTGGTCACGTCACATGTTACGACATTATGTTTTGACGTAATGATGTTAGAAACTGTTTCATTCAATAGTTGGCAATTGAACAATTGCAACTCGTTATACTTGTTTTTTCAAACGTCCATCTCACAACATCCTGTCAATGGAACGGAATCTAACAAATAAAGATATCTTGCCTAACGGCGAGTGGGAAAAAGTTTCTTACAATTTCGTACAGAAAAGAAACTCACCTTCGGCACATGTATCTCCGGTAAATGAAGTCATATCACAGTCACATCTGAACGAGTTCCACTCCTGAATACAGGTTCCCATGTTAGCACAGGAAGTGGGTGTACACTCTTGAGACGGACCTGTCAAAGAAACACAAAATTAACATCCAGGAACCAGTGTTAAAGTCAGATCTGAAAACAACAAAAAATGTTTAAAAGTGTCGGACAGTGCTCAGTGCATTTTGTTGTGATCAGTTACAATTGTGCGTGTGTGTACCGATGTGTGCTGTGAGGATATCGTATGTCTATTGCATACAAATTTATAGTTTACATGAATAAATAGATAAAACGTCACTCTTCGTATTTTAAAATTTAATTCATGTTTGTTGTGGGAGTATTAACAGCGTATCTTAACTGAGAAGCTGTGTTACTTACATAACAGGCACAATTTATATATACAAATTATATCTGTTATAAATAAAGCAGCTGTGTAATATCCGAAGGCTCCATTTGTCTATGTACAACAGCAGAGATATAAATTATTTTACTCAATGTAAATCAGGGTTAATGTGTATTATTGTCGTTTGATACAATATGTCTTTTTTCCTAAGATGTTTTTCTTCACTCCCCACTGTCTACTTGGAGGTGTCACCATACTTTTAGCTTCAGTCTGAATAGCACTCAAATGGGACTTTAACTCTGTGAACCAGAAGATACGCGATATCGTTTAATGTGTGAGCGGCTACTTTCTGTAAACTTTTTCTTCTTTGAACGTTAAAATACTTGATACTTTGTACAAGGGCCGAGACAGCAACTAATGTGACAAATTTGTCACCGAGCAGTTACTCGAATAGTTTCCATATCACTCATTCCTTCCTTCCTTTCTAAATCAGAGTGTCTGTCACCGATGCTAATTTTTCTCCTTTACGTGAACAAGCAATTGGGCAATTTCTCTCCAAAAAACCCACTCCAATTCATGTTATCTTGAACAGCTCTGTTGATGAAAATTTTCACGGCCACCATTTTCCGTGAATCTATGGGAACGATTCTTCTGTGTGTGTCCATTTTGAATATAAAATCTCAACAGTCTACTTGCAAATGCCACAATTTACTTCAGAACAAAGTCAATAGGGCCCTGATGAAACTTTTACCAAATGAACATCGGTGATAATATGTGACCTGCACAGATGTGTTACATTGCCCATAGAACAACATTATGTGGATTTCCATTGAGGAAAATAGTTTTATTTATGCAACTCTTGGCATAGAGATTTCTAGGACATAGGGGCAACAAATACAGCATGGGACAACCAGAATACGTAGCCATGATTCATGTTGATTTCTAATGTAAGAAACGTCAGTAAATATATTCACGACATCGAGTACTAACAAATACTGATAAAAACTTTCCAAAATGAAGATGTATATGTTCTGAATGTGGTGGTCGAAATAATTCTGATCATGGCATCATTTTGAATATTCAAATGAAAATGTTCTTTCTTACATGTTGAGAATATATTGTGAAGCAAGAGCGGATGTTTTTGTATTTAGACGTTTCTCAACAAATTGTGACTGTACAGAACTACTTATATGATTCAGTACCAAAAAATTGTTATTTGTAGCAAAGGATTATGTGAATCCCGTGGGGTCTATTTGGATATGCCATTTACGTTTCAACACAATCCTACGTGGCATCAAGTGAGACCCTCGGCAAATGATACATGGATGACATTATCTAGGTCATGGGGCCAACCTGGATATTGACTCAAAAAGAACTATCTGGACTCGCACCAGTTTCAAATTTCCCATGAAATGACAAGCTAAATAAAACATTTCCTCCAAAAGGAAGCCATGATCAATGATATTAATAGTGCTTAATCTAAAACATACAATTTACCCCGACAATATGAATTCCTCAAAGGAAAGAATTAAATTTGGAATCATACATAACTTTTCCCCACAAGTCTACTTGAAAATGCCACTATTTGTCTAGCGCAAATCCAAATGGGGCCCGGGTGGTATTTGCATTCAATGGGGCATAACAGATAGCGTCTGGCAGCACTTCATTTTATCAACACATATTACATTATTTGTTACATAATTTCCCCGACTTTACAGCAATAAACCTTAATGCAGATCATTATTTTAGTGTATGCAAACAGGCGGCCACGGGAGTACAACACACGTTAGCCTGAAAATAACAGGATCGGCACAACACCAATTTGTTTCACGACACGAAGGGATGGAAGTTGGTTACGTCAAAAATGCCTTTGTACAAATTTTGAATTTGATTTTGTTTGGGTTAAATGCAACTATGTCAAAATTTATTTTGAAGTGATCAATGTTAAAATACCATACGTGTGCACGAGGACGCAAGAACAGCGGCAAAATTCTTTCTGGAATATTTCCATTAAACTTGTGTGTCCTAGCTGAGTAGACGTTAGTGAAATTATGAAATGTTATTCATAATGTGTCTCAAAATGAGAGTAATTTACTCTACTACGATGCCGGATCAAAGTATATTTTTCTGATGTTCTCTTAAATGCTGATGAACATATTTTAAGACTCCGGAAATCTTTCTGTTTCCTACACCTTCAAATAACGTTCAGATAAATTTGTAAATTACCGGTATTATCGTTTTGAAACTCAAAATGGCAATACAACAGGATACAGTGGGTGGTTCGCTTTCCACCCAGGAACTCGATGCATGCTGACTTATACGAAACCGAGTCGCTTGTAGTCCGGATTTTATCATCCGAGTGTCGCATTGTGTAGGATCCTAGGAATAATTAGATTTCAATCCAGACTGTGTAATCCAGCGATGTCAGAGGTGACGAAGCTGTCATGTGACCTCAAGCGGGACCTCTGTCCCTAAAGCGAGACTGCCATTCTGATTTCTCAATTGCATTTTAGCAGTATTTATTTCATGCAAGCAGATACAGTTGATGATCTGTTTTCAGATTTTCATTTGCCAGATTAAGTCCGGGATGAGGTAACTTGGGATCAATAGATCAGTCACTCTATTTTAGAACTTATTACGGCATACTACAGTAAAGAATTTGTGGAAAGCCACTGACAACTTTCTTGTTAGCAATGCCGACAAAGTTTTCATGCGATACCATGATTATACATAAATTGGAAAAATTGACAAAATAGCAATAAGGTTATGATAATGCAGTTCGAAAATGTTAAGTACCAACTGAGTTCCAGCAGGTGAAAGATGTTCCCTTATTAATTTATACTATTAGAAGCTAATGCGGCATCCAACGACTAAGCGCCCGAGGTGGAATGGTTATCTTGGGCTTTATCAAAAACGGCACTTTTAGAGAAAGCTGTTTGTCGGTAATGTACGAAATTTGTTCATACGTTCTGAGCTCATTGTCAATTTTGTAGAAATTGTTTGTACATTATAAAAATTAGAATTTCTTTTCTTGTAGAAAATTTAGAAAAATCACCGAATATGAGAGCACAGAGGCTTTGAAATGATGACGTCATTCACGGTCATTTGAATTAATAACCGATAACTAAAAATAATCATGATTTATAGTATATTGCACGTTGCGAATAGAAAGTCTGTGATCAACAAAGTGTCCATGAGAACTGGACACAACAGTGGTAAGTACCCAGACAGCGATGGACAAATCATGATTCTGTTGTACTGGTAACGCGGCAGTGAGGACGTTTACTAGCTAGTTTGTTTCTGTTAGGCCACTAACGTCAATAAATGTAAAAAGTTAGTAAAAGAACTAACTAATGAATATGAAAATAACTATATCTAACAATTTTGTCTAATTTGTCGGGATTATTTTTCGGCTAATGAGAAAGAGCAATAGAAAAATGGAAAACTAGCCATAAATCTGTACTATAATGACTTCTGTAGAATAAGCGTTAAGAGTGAAAATTGTTTCAGTATGATGAGGTGTGTAGTAATTAATTTTCTCTTGGAAATGTGTTTTTGCTTGTTTTTGGTAAAATATGTGACAATAAATCTAACAGCTGAGCATAATGGGACTCGTTGTTAGACACACAAAACAAGCAAAAAAGCATATTTTTGTGTTTGTGAATGTTCCAAAGCAAATTGGTAAAAGATTACTTTTCAAGAGTGGGGATTAAATTAATTATTTTAGTTAATATTTCCAGAGACAAAGGGAAACTGTTTTAATAAAAGATAAGATCAGTTGTGTTGGAACAAACCCCATGGCAACGGAGGCTTATATGTACATTAAGGATTTATTGAAGATGTTTATGCTTTCCTTCCTTAAAATAATTATACAATAAGTTTACACCAATGTTGCTCCAGTGCAGACATTTTCTTAAAACATCAAAAGCTGTGAATGGCTCTTCGTGTTAAACAATTCTAACTTAATGAAATCTACTGAAATAAATTCGAGCCATACAAGGTACACCTGTGTGAAGCAGCTGTGCAAGTGTGATCAACATTATATCATCCAAACATCGTTGGTCACTTAAAAGGAAATGGCTTATGACTTTAAACGGAAAAATATTAAATTTCTGAGTACCATGGGATGAATTTCATACAAAAATACATCAAAGAGTACGGTTTGAAAAGTTTATTCAAATGTTGGCAAAAATGTCGCAAAATTCAAAAATGACAAAATCGTGAGTTCATCCCATGCTATTAGAAAATAAGGTCTAAATAGCTTTAAAACAATATTGGTCAGAGGTTTGTGGAAAGAAGCTACAAAATTGAAAATTGGTGCTGACTGAAAATGGCATGGTCTACGGTTTGGTTGCCCACTCTAATAATAGTGTGTTGACACCATATATACACCATGGTGTTCTTATCTATGGAGAGTAAGGGTACTTCCTCTAGGCGAAACCGCTTTACCACAAGCTGATGTAAAATGGTATTTGAAAGTATTTATCTAAAATGTATGTGTTTGATGTTTTTGAGAATGGTACCCGAACTCTAATGTTCTACAATACAATAAAATATTGTGATGTGATAACAAGTTCCATTTGAGATGAAAATAAAACAGGATGTGAAAGGAAAATAAGGGAGTTCGATTTTGGAACTTGGTGATTTTGTTTTCTTACCTTTATCCTGAAAAAGTGTACCTATAAAACAGGCATTGGAGGAGTTATGCTGAAGGAAAGATTGTGGTGGACTTCTGAATTGTCTTAGATCAGTAAACTTACTAGATTAATAGCAATTTGTATAAATAATTATCGGGAAAACCCCCATTTAAACGTGTTTATCCAAAGAATCGGATTCAAAATCATTATTAATCTCGTAAGTAAGCACTTTCATGTCGACAAGTTCATGCTTAATAACACGGGGTCTTACTTATTTTAACACAATGCTATTGGAAGTACCAAAAGTAGAAAACCACTTTTTGGAAGATGCAGCCCACACGAATCAATACTCTGTCACTGGTTGCTCATGCATCAATTCTTTAATTAAATTAATTTTTGGACTTAACACACAGATATCATATTTTGTAATTGTGTAAATAAATCTCACCTTCACACCCTTCAACTATGGAGTCCTTGTGAGCATCCTGGATTTCAGCTCTCTGCTCCAGAATGTTTCTGCTGTCTCCATCCAAATCGAGAGAAGCCAAGCATCCTTGAAATCCTACCCTGGACCTAATCTGTTTGGGCATTTTGTTATACATCTGCAGTGATACACCTCCGATGAATAGTTTATCGTTCGTATCCAGATGAACAGCTCTGTTATCCGGGAGGTTATCGAAGGCAGCAGTTTCATCAACTCTGAGAATAAACTGTTCTAATGAAGTTCGCAAAACTCCAATTTCATGCCATTTATTGTCGTTAACAGGCTCGTTCAACATGGATTCAACAGTTCTTGGGCCACTTCCAACATTGTACACATACTGTATACGTCCATTTACCAGTTCTAATGCAAAAAAGTCCCCTGTACCATCCCCATTGTACATTACTAATCCATTGGGTTGAGTAGTCTTTAACTGGAAGAATATGGTAAAAGTTGAGTATAAATTGAGCCTTGTTGAAAGATAAGCACCAGGTGATTTAAATGTAATTGGATATTGGACTAATTTATCTTGCTTATCAATTTTTGCATTTGTCTCTATGTTGCCAATCTCTCCAGTTCTGGCCATTTCAAAAAAGTGGTTTTTGTTGAAGATCATTTGCTGCATGTAGCCGACAAAGTTCTCCTTGCTTTTCAGAACCGGATCATCGTTCTGGGGCCTCTTTGCAACCTGGATCGTGTCAAACTCCACTATTCTGGATTTGCCAGGAACTTCAGCTGAAATGTAAATAGAATGATTTGATGTGATGACTGTATCTGTGAGGAAATATATGGAAGAACGGGGCAGACAAATTTGTCTTCATTCCTACGTGATAGAATCCATATATTCTATAAGTGAAAAATACCAGACATGAGATGGGGTTGGTGGAATATGGATCTGCAATTCTGCATGTTATGCAAGAAGAGAGAATAACAGCCGGAGGGCAGACAGCAGATTAAGATAAAAGTATTATAATGCACTTAAGTAAAGTAAATACCAATATGAAAAGCATGCCTAATGTACTACTTTGATTAGTTTTCAACATGCAAACAACATCTGATAAAATTTCAGGTAAAAATATTGTACTAAATACAAAGTTGTCATTAATAATGACGCCCATGATCTTGTTAGTCACCAATGTTTTAGTGCAATGAACATTGTGCAGACGTTTCTCGTGTAGAATGTGTTTTATTAATTTCTCAATCTAGAAATGTAGTCCAGCAGGTTCTATTCACATGACAAACAAATCGGCAATAAAATAGTGAGACCTTAAAATAGAAATGTCTACCACGGTTACTGGTGATAAAATAGGTAAATTCTCAACAGGCTCGTAATGGTAGCATTAACACTTCCACCTTTAGCAGATGAGACCATTACAACTGTTAAAAGGAAGAGCCATAACCTTTCTTGTCAAAAACACTACTAGAACCGAGGATGCTACTCTTGACACAAAGGCACGGTATGACCCACTGTTTCTTGCATCTACCGCAAGTGTTACCGGATTAATAATTGTATTATGTTGATCAATATTATTGCGTGTTCGTGACAGGTAGTGGTTTCCTGCTACAAAATAAAACTGTTTTAAGGGAAATGTAGGAACATGTAAAATCGATGCTAATGAAGTCCAAATCACTTCTAAAAAAAGAGGACCTCGTTTCTTTTTCGTTTCTGAATGACATAATTGGATTATTACCTAATTATTTACAACCGTTTAGATCACAATCGAATTAAAGTAACAAAATATGTCCAGTGGCATAATATTCATATTGATAATAAATGTAAAAAGACCAACCTTCAGACTTTATATAATATATGACCTTCCGCAATTAATCATAGATGACGACGCCGGAATGTTTTCACCGGTTCTCGTTAAGATATTTTGACTGGTTCTCATTAGAGTGAATTCACCTTCACATGTCCATTATGATGTCTAGGACCAGTACACTATGCATTTTCATAATGTTCAGTGAGCATGGTGAGCATGGTGGCAGTGGATCAATTCTGGTTTTAAAACCATGGGCTGAGTCACCCCTTGTCCGAAAAAGAGGGCACCAGTGGCCCAGAACTGATGCACCTTGCTCCACAAAAATCTTTTAAAACCTGTTTAGCTGCAAGCAATTCAACAGAATTTTATGGTATATGACGTAACAAAATTACTAGACCTTTGTTGAGATGTGTGAACACAACTACAGGATGATGCCACGTATAATAGGTACAAAACAGGACACTTACATCAAATAATCACTTGATCAACATCGTTGACAATCGAACTAATGAGCCACAGAAGGATTACGTACCGCATGACCTTCTGCATTGAGAATAATTAATCACGTTATGCACACGTATAATAATATAAGTATCTTAACAGCGTAGAGTTTACTGTGACATACAAATAATTACAGAAAACGACGCGGTAGAACCTGATAGATACCCGTGCAGAAAATAAGGTAAAATTTAGAGTGCCTAACTAAAATTTACAAGTAATCAGGATTCATATGCATGTAACAAGGGAATTACCATTGTGACTTCGGACTCCTTATCCTTAAGGAGGTCTATGCATTGAGATTGAACCACGATTGAGCAGTGTTAACTAATCGTAGACTGTTTACCAGATTGAACTTAACTTTATTTTTCTAATGTGCAAGTGATGATGTATACTTTCAAAAAACCAAGATCATAGATGAGTTGAAGGATGTATTTCCTTGCAGGAACCATAGTGCAATTTTATTTCCTGGCTCACGATCAATTTTCATGATTAATGATATATTATCAACATCATTAGGAGGGACTAGCTGTAATCTGATCTACGTTGCAGCAGGCTCAAGATAAAATCTCTTAAATATGTCTGCTTAGGTCTTGATGTGAATCAATCCATCCTGCGCTGGAAGCATTGTCGCATAGTTTACTTGAAATGCTTCAGTAATTCTAAAACACTGTTGAGTTTACTTATGATAGACAGAGACTGAGCATTTCGAAAGCATCTTATTGACGATGTGAATCTCGCTCTTTGAGTTCTAATCAGAATGTGGACGTACTTGTATTAACCTTATAACGGTGGTATCCTTAAATTTTAGAGTCCGCAAGTCCGCCTTCTATACTGTCGCTGTCTCTAGTATTAACACGCATTATATTATTGCGTTAAAGCTAGGTCTTGTAAATGTACGAATCTCTGTGTATTGCACTTTATGTTACGTATCTGTGTTGTACGACACTTCCCGTTCCTTGTTCAATAAAACAGGTCTTAAAATCAAATATTCACGTTTTTTGGAGTCATTTTACTATTTTTACACTGTATCAATGACTTTCAGCAGTACCATTAAGTTGAAATCACCCAGTACGTATCCTAAAACAATGTTTTTCATTTATTGAACAAACATGGTATCACAGACGAAGTAGACAAAATGCCAATGCTGGAAAATAAACTTAAAGTATTCACAGATATTTCACGGGTATTTACTGGGTAAACACTCGACAGATGATTTTCCTGTTCTTCTTAGTGGTTCTTGTTTCTACGCAAATACAACTCCATGTTTCTCATTTGTGTAACTTCAGAGATGATGAGTTTACTCATGGATCAAATGCAACAATACAGTCATTGGCGGACTTGTTCTATGGGCGAATAATCATAAAATTGCTTTTCCAGGAGAGCCATTGGTTACATTTTATTGCCGTGTAAAATAAATGGAGGAAATGGTTTGTTCCCTTTCAAGTTTAGTTTATATGGAAATAAAGCAATGATAAAGCTTTTGGATATGTCGCCCCGAGTGGGATTGTTAGCATAACGTCATGTCAGGGAGTACAAAAAATTTCAAAACGAAAAATCTGTCAATATCGGCACTCAACAGGCTTACTCCATTTTAGCAGTGAAGAGTATTTTGTAACCAACATGAAAGGGTAGAGCAGCGAGAAAGCTGAAATATGTAATCATCAGTTACACCATATTTCCTATATTTGGAGCAAAAGCCATAATCATATTATCCAAATCAATAAAATTGATCATTTCCTTGGGCAAGCATCATGTACAGAATGTTTATGATGGCGACTTGCAAATATTGCTCGGCAAACTCTTTACCTATTTGCCATTCTTACGTTTCTGAGGTTAAGATTGGTTTTACTCTGCAGAAGTGCGGACATATTTAGTTACTCCCGTCTGGGACTTAACTCGTGTCAATAGGATAATAATTGTATCGCATGAAAGTCATGAACCAAAGCGATTCCCTCTTTTTAACTTTTCGTGACTACCGTTCCAAACGCCATAGTGTACATATGATAACGTCATTTGTTTTGACACAAATGCAATATCGTGTCAATAAAAAAACGCTTTTCGTGTTCATGAAGCAAACTGCCGTGTAACGATAGATTAAAGAAACGGTGTTGTAACATGCTGTCGTTCGTTGGTAAGTACTTGAAGAGAAAACACTTTTCGTTCAATCCAAATCAAACCCCAGTAAATTGGATAGAAAGTTAGCTATGCGATACAAAAACACCAACAGACTGTTGATTTTTCTCCAAACAAGCTGGTAACAGTTTAAAGTGAAGAGTCCCAATGCTTTCACGTAATCTGTAGCAACATTAGCCCCAGTTGAGAATTGTGCCGCTTGTAGCAAGAACGGAATCTTCCGTTGGTAAAAGGATCATATGGCCACAAAGAGATGCATATGAAATTGTATGACAGCCTGGGGATAGAAAAGAGAAGCAACGTAGCACTGTTTCGTTTTATCTGCTTATCGCCTGCTTTTTGCCTGCAATCAAGATTATGAATTGATAAAGTACATGTCAAATGCTCTGAAGCAAGTCAGTGTACATAATGCACATTATTGTTCCAGACACATCTCGTGTCCCTCGTCTAATTTATCGTCAGCTCATAGTGTCCTTTGATACACAATCTAATACGGCATTCTGAATAATTGGTCCAAAACAATAGAACCTTGATTGCATTATGGCAGATGGTCGTAAGTCATGCTGACGCCAACTAAAAAAGTTATAACGTCGATCTGCGTGCACAGAAAATTGCCTTGATCAAGCATAACAATTTTGATGATGCGGTAAATAGGAAAATACCTTTTTAACCCTTTCGATACCCTAGGGTCCTGCAAAATAGTGCTTTTTAAGAGGAGAAATGGGGGCATGCTAATCAGAGGC
>JBCAUI010282412.1:0-15773 GCA_038406195.1 Haplosyllis anthogorgicola
GAAAAGGAAAATTTGGGCCGTGGGGGTGGGGGTGGGGGCGCCTCCTGCGCCCCCCCCCTAGATCCGCCAATGTCGTGTAAGGCTTTCTTATAAGACTTCGTTGTATAAATCTACCAAATAGAAATGAAGACGATTTCAGCCTTAGGTTAACGTCGAAAAGAATGTTGAATAGAATAAACTCTGAAACACTTTAAACGTGAAACCATCAAAGAGTTGATGTTTGAGAAGAAAAAATGTGAAACATCACTTGGCCCGATAGAATTCGTTCTTGGATTCTGTCGACAAAACTCAATACATTTATTATTTTGTGATGATTTTTTGTGTACCATGGAGGTATTGTTTATTATGCCTGTTTCAGTCAACAGGTACCGATTTGTTCAGCATGAAACTAAACCACAAGAGGAAAACAATACTCAGTTCGCTCTTAATTTTTCGTTGCGTATTTAGCCATTTCCATAAATGTCATTTTTTTGTCGCAAATGGTCATTTTAGTCGCAAACAATACATGAAGATGTTACCTTCTTGTTCAACACCTTTAAAATTGGAACTAAGTTCATATGCCGGAGACGCCAAGTACCCCTATTTGGACGTTTTGGATCTGGCACGTGCGTTCTTACTCGCGTGTGTCATCTTCAAATATGTGACGAATTATCGAATTCTGATTATCCATCATGAGTCAGAGCTATTCATTGACAATTTGCTCTGTAATCAAAATACATTATTACAGCTTCCAGAATTATAGATTCGATGGACCAAAGCATCGACCCTTGCGACGATTTCTTTGAATATGCGTGTGGCACCTGGAACAGGAAAAATGTCATCCCTGATGACAGAGAGAACTACAACACGTTTGGAAAACTTCGAGATGATTTACAAGTCCTTCTGAAAGGTATGTATTCTTAAACATGTTTAAAAACAATTCGAGAAAGAAAGCTCTAATCTGAACTTATGTTTCTGACTGTAAAACGAACCAAATGATTTTTTGTAATATTCTTGTCACATAAAAGTGTTGTAAGTGGTCCTTTTTCCAGATCTACTGGAAAAGCCGATTAGTGACAAGGAAGTCGAGTCCATACAACATGCAAAAAGACTTTACATTTCCTGCCTTAACATGAGTAAGTAATATTCATTTTCCTTTGTTGACTCTTTACAAAATATCTAATGATCAAATGAATTCAATTCTGAATATATCAAATAATAACAAATTGCCATTTTGGGTTTGTATGCCCTCATTGAGTTACAGGTGAGGATTAAATAAAGGAGACAGCCCTATACCCATTTGACCCCTAGAATCTCAGCCCTCGAGAACAGAAAGCCCTGCCATGACACCTACGCCTCTTCCACACTCTTACCATCTCACTCCTCACCCAATAACACCTCACAACCACAAGACGCAGGATGTCAATCCCGTAATGACGCAAGAGCCTTGTGCAAATTCGCAATGCCACTAGAAGTCTCATTGACACAATGTTAAACTTTTGGACCAATTTACAAGTAGAAAAGTAAAGTAATAAGTGCTGAAAATAGAGAGAAGACAATACACAAAATGAATTGTTGTTTAGTTTCTCATCTCTTTTTTTGTAGAAATAAAGAGAGATGTGAGTGATATTTGGTTTCCATTTACAGCAATGAAAATAAGATGGTATTTTTACCATTTATAACATTGGGTCAGTGGGACTTCCGGTTGGCATTACGAATGTGCGTCAGGCTCTTGCGTCATTACGATATTGACACCCTATATCCTCCACCACCAATACCTTACGCCAGAAATACCGTGGGCTCCTTATTGCGAAAGACTAATTGACATAATTTAATAAAACCTATTTGTTAATATCAGCAATGATAGAAAGCAGAGGAGACGAACCTTTGAAGGAACTGCTCAGAATGTTGGGTGGTTGGCCTGTGTTGGACGCTACTTGGGATGAGTTTGCGTTTGATTGGGTACAACTTGTGATCAAGTTGAGGTTGCTCAATAACAGAGTCTTAGTCAACCAATGGGTCAGTGCTGATGACAAGAACTCATCTGCAAACATCATACATGTAAGGACTTTCATGAAATTTATGAAACTTAAAGACCATGTACCCCGACGTATTTAGACTTATTTTAGTATTGCTGCCCGAATGATTCCCTACTTTTCAATTTAGTTAAGAAAGTAGACCGTTAGAAGATTGTGAGTTCAGTTGATTGTTAGTGGACGTTGTGTTGTTTAATGGCAACATCCAATGTTTGCCGTTGCTTTGGATTATTTAATTTAATTACTTTTATCCTGCCCCCTGCAGACAATACACTAACAGAAACAATGTGGTATTTAAGGTTATTCTTTTTCTGTTATCAGTTGGACCAAACTCAACTCGGCATGCCAAGCAGAGACTACTTCCTGAAGGGAAGGAACGAGCCTCGGGTTATGGCGTATCAGACGTATGCGATTAAAGTAGCGGAAGCGCTTGGTGCCAACCCAACAACAGCACGGGATGAAATGATGGATATGGTGGACTTCGAAATAAAAATTGCCAATGTGCGTTCATATTTATAAGTTTACCCGTTATAATTATTCGTTTATATGTAAAGATACTAATTGTAGATTAGTTTTAACATTTTTCTTCGGCTGTAGTTGGTACGAATTGTCAAATCCTTTCCATGCGATAGGTCTCTTAACACTAAATTAATTTATGCGAATATTATTTTCGCCTCAGATGACAACACCGGATGAAGATAGAAGGGATACTGAGAAACTGTACAACAAAATGACCGTTGGTGAGCTGTATGAGAAAGTATCTCCTGTAAGTTATTCATTCAGTAATATTACAAAAGGTGCAGAGAATAGGCTAATTCGAACACGATTAATGTTCAATAATTTTGTCACAATAAGCTGCGGAAGAGTTATCCATATTTCTTTCTGTTCACTCTGGAAACTAATGTGACAAGTTTAATTATATGAATGCCAGCAACTGAATACACCAGCTTACCAAAATATTTCCCGCATACATAAAATTATCTGGTTAGTAGTACTGTGGCATAACCATGCAGAAGAGCGTTTCGTTTTATACTTCAGGACCTCGACTGGATGGTATTTCTGAACGGCGTGTTTGCGAACGTATCTAAGAACATTACCAGGGATGAAGAGGTGGTGGTCTATGGTCCGGAATTTCTGAAGAATATGGTGGCTCTTGTGTTGAACACTCCTAAAAGGTGTATATCCATATTCTGCTTAAACTGGTACGTTTACATCATCAATGCCCATTTCATTGATGAATTTTAACCATTGTATTGCAGAACAATAGCAAACTACTTGGTGTGGAGAATAGTAATGAACAGAGTGGGCAACATGCCGCAGCAGTTTCTGGATTTAAAGAGGGCATTCAACAAGGTAAACAACTCCTGAAATTCCTGTCAATTTGGAACCTTATAGAACAATACAGAGAGCAAAAGAATTCAATGTTGTGCTTTTGACGTGCTATTGTTTCGAAACAAATTTCATCCTCCGAAACTTTCAAAAAAAAGTTGGAGATAAATAAAATTTAATCGCTAAAGACTCCCAAAGCAGCTTAAGTTCAGAGAAACTGAATAATAAATCTACATGTCTAGGTTTTGTACGGCACGGACACAGATAGGGCACGATGGAGGAAGTGTGTCAGCTACACCAATGACAATTTTGGGATGGCGGTTGGAAGACTTTTTGTTCAGAGATACTTCAACGAAGGAGCCAAGGCCAGCGTAAGTGTCTTTCCGTAAGATTTCCAAAAGACAGAAGTACAAATTGCTACTTATTCAATGATGTTTAATGAAATGCAATTTTGTCTTTGTTTTGCAGCAAAGACCCCTTAAGCTCTCTCGGTAACTATCTTAATCTTACCAGGTTATAATATTTGCGAATGCAAGTGTTCAATGTTATCTCATTTAACATTAATAACTCATAACAGGCACTAGAGATGATCCATAACATAAGGCATGCTTTCAACGAGTTGCTGGAAGAAATAGACTGGATGGACGACAAAACAAGAGCTGTTGCAAGGGAGAAGGCAGCGTCAATAGCAGAAAAGATTGGTTACCCAGAGTATATTGTCAACGACACGGCCATCAATATGGATTATGAAGGAGTATGTAATATGTGACATGCGATTACACGTTTAGATGTAATGTGCAAGTTTGCTGTGATTTAATGACCGTTGAGCTAAATGTAACTCATACCCGCCCCCCCCAAAAAAAAACCCCAAACAAACAAAATAACAGGTTCAGATCACGAAATTACTATCAAAAGTTTAAGGACCTCTAGCCATTGATAGTGATGTCATGATCTGGTATGACATATATTGGTTTAATTTTACCTTAGGTCTCAATGGATGAAGATAGCTACTTTGAAAATGTTTTAAATCTGCTGAACACAGTAAGCAGGAACAACCTGAAGCAGTTGGGAGACCCCGTCGACAGGACGAAGTGAGTAGCGATTCATTCCCCAGGAATTTAAAAACGGAATACGAAATAAATAAAATGGATACATGCACTATGATCAAAACTATTTCTCCTTTTAACTATGAAACAAAGTAATGTTCAGGATAAAAATACAATTTGATATCAGAAGAATTTTCTTCCAGATGGATAAGCCCAGTGACACCAGCACTTGCCAATGCCTTTTACAGTGTTGCTCATAATCAAATATGTAAGTTTGCGTGCAGCTTGGCAAGCTTAACCCCTCCACAATAACAACGGTACCTTTCTGGTGATAGTCATTCGGAGCGTTGCTCCAACCCCCAAAATAGCCGTTGTGTTTGTTTAAGATTATTTGACACTGATTTGAGAGTTTTACATCTGTCGTACCTTGGTTTGGAAAAAATATTTCATTTCAGAAAGGCACCTTTCATTTGGCAAGCTTCAAAGTTAAAGCCTCTTAATTTTCTACTTTTTAATGATAAATGCCATATTCTAATCCGTTTTACTTCCAGATGGTCTACTACTCCAGCTATTGTAAATGCATTTTATAGTGCAACAAAAAATCAAATTAGTAAGTAAAATAGTGGGATATGGACCTTGGATCTTGTATGACACAAACTTTAGTCCACATAGAATGCAATGAAATGTTTGGAATTTCACTTTGGTGTATTACCAATAGTTCAACCATTCTGTTACAGCTCCTGAAATTCTTATCAATTTTTAAATGTACAGAACAAAAGTTGGAACAAGGGAATTCTACGCTGTACTTTTGATGCGTTATTGTTCCAAATCTGATAGGAACTCAGGAGCTGACTTCGTCAGATCACTTTCAAATGTTGATAGGAGTATGAACAGTAGATTTTAACTTATGCAAGTATACCATAACAGTGACTTCAGCTTTAGACTTGAGAATTAGTAGATAGTTACGCAATAAAATTGTATCACAGCCACAAGAGCGCGAAGAGATTTTGTATTCTATGTGGATAATACTAGTTCAACTATCTGTCTGTTTCTAAATTATACATAGTGTTTCCTTGATCGACCTTTGTTTCTTTTCTGGTTTTATATTGCACTACAGTGAATGTTTGTGTACATGTCTGCACGTTCTCTTTTTGTGTATCAGGTAGTCTGTTAATAAATACTTCACTTTTAACTTAGAAATCAAACCGAACTTATTACGGTCTAATGAATTAATAATGCTGGTTTCATAATATATTATTTATTTCCTTTACAAAATAAAACTTGCACCTGTTTTTACTTTTCAATTTCAATTTTATGGTAGATCTAAATCTGAAATCTAGTTCTAATGTCTCATTAGTACTCATTTACAGTTTAGCATATATCTCTCGCACATATGAAATACGGTGTAGAATGCTAATTCAAATATCAATTGATAATAAACTTGAAATATATTGTCTGTCTCCCTTTTTGACTATAATTCCGTATTCAAAACACACAGCAGCTTTCAGTAAGAAAAGAGACGATTTAAGGTAATTCAACGTCATTCGTGGAATTCATACTTTAAGTGAAAAAAAAAAAACATCAGTCAACAATGTTCTGTTCCATTTCAGTGTTTCCTGCTGGTATATTTCAGCCACCATTTTATGATGACAAATATCCAAAGTGAGTATCAAATTTATTGAACATAAATGTTAAATATCTATTTAACTTTTACTAAGTTTGCAAATTATTGTAATTCTTCATTTTTAAAATAATTAATTGTAACAATGGTCGGTTCTTTGAAACATTTAAAAGTTGAACAATAGCAGTGGGCAGTGCAATTTAGGATTGGCTTATTCGCGGTTGAGTACTAACCTGAATCCATCGGATTTGTTAAAACTTTTTCCATGTTTGACCATTCGATTTTATCGTTAAACTGTAAATGTTGCATACATCGGCTTTTAAAGGCATATTGATAGCTAGAGTTACGAAGTTAGGAATAGTAAAATAGTTAGTAATGTTTTCTTTTTGCGTCCTGTAATGCCTAATTCAGGTCATTAAGTTATGGGCGTATTGGCATGGCTATAGGGCATGAGATTACTCATGGATTTGATGACAGAGGTTTGTATTCCCAGTTTGGTATGTCACCCATTTCTTTTAGGGCAAGAATTTCAGAATCGCACAACACTCTTGGCTAATTGATGATTATTGTAAGGTATGCTATAACGGATGCTTTTGCCTTGTTGTGCTTTAACATAGACAGAGTTTTTTTTAACCACTCTAACAAAAGTAGTTTCGAAGCACCGTTTTTAATAATTGTTTCACACTGGAATGCACATCACAATGAACGACGACTGAATGAAATACTGCTGGTCAGAAAGTCTTAAGATCATGACAAAGGTCTACGCACACAGGCAGTAGATTAACATGGTTTTTAAAATGTAAACAGATCTATGAATCATGGTGGAATTGGCGTAGTTATTGGGCATGAAATAACGCATGATTTTGATGATTCAGGTTTGTAATGCGATTAGAATACCGGTCTTTGTATATTTATTTTATATGTACATATGTTGACCCTTTTTGCCAGTTCCATAAATGTGGCCAAATGTTTATAGTCCTTCTTAATTTAATTCCATTTGATTTGTAAAACATAAACACAGATCCCTGAATTATGGAGCAATTGGCATGGTTATGGGGCATGAAATAACGCACGGCTTTGATGACACAGGTTTGTAATGCACTCCTTTTAATTTACATATTCATAGCTATTGGAATGCTGCTCGTGAACATTGTAGGTAAATCTGTTAGATATAGTCTTGAAAGGTGCAACACATATAACTATGGTACAATTTCAGCATCATCACAATACGTTACAGAACATCCAATGGATTTGTTTTTTAAGGAGTGCGGTCCAAATATTATCACAATATCGGAAATTAGCATTAATGCCCAATGGAGCGTGCATTGTGGGCGGTATCTCATAGCGCGAAATCCCCATAGAGTGACAAATCCATTGGGTGATTTGTGCAGAAAACTCCAGATCGCATCCAGGAAGACATTCATTATGCATGGATTCACCAATAGAGAATGTTTGTCAAAGCCTAATTTGTTAGTTTGCTAGCAGATCATTACTGAAAAAATAAAGTATATCAGGGCCAAGTTGATTCTTTTGCACATCTTCAAGAAATTTTGGCATTGACATTATAAACAAGGAGAAGTCCAGTTAAATATTCCATGATTGTTGTAATGATCTATATGCAAATACATTAGTCGTGGACCTTCATGTATTGTAGAATTTAGTGCATGATTCCTTTTAGCCAAGCAGATGTATGTTTAATCACACATTACACAATAATTGTATTTGTACATTTCTCCGCTAGGTCTATAAACTATGGAGGAATTGCTATGGTAATAGGTCACGAAATAACACATAGTTTAGATGACAAAGGTACATCTAAAATGCATGGAAATTTAGGCTTAAATATGTGATCGTTTGTTGTTTTACATTGTCGAGAGAGTGCTGCTTCTGAATGTCCTCACCTCAACACACCATGTCAGAAATGACGAATTCATTTCGAAGAAATTCGGAAATTGTGAACACTTCGGCCTTTTGGTTTTGTACATCTTAGTTGTCTTTTGGTTGACTAAATGATCGATATCAATGGTCATAATTTTTTGTTGTAAAGTTTTAATGTTTTTTGCATGGTATGATAATTTTTATGTGTAGTTACTGTGAGTTTGTCATAACTTGCAAAAAATTAGTAAATCTAGTTTTAAACAACTGTTGGCAGCAACTTAAGCGGATCAAAATCACAATTTTGCTAATGATAACAAATTAAACTCAACATACACGTATTAGAAGTTCGTTGTGTAAAGACGCCATTAATCTCACACATCATTATTAAATTCACCCAATATAGTAACAAATCGCATCTTACCAAAATTAGGACATTTTGATTTCTTAAACGTCTTGAAAAAAATAACTCATAAAACGCTGCTTCTGATTCTTCATGCAGGAAGACAGTTTGACAAAAATGGCAATCTTCAACAGTGGTGGTCAACTGAAGTAATTGAAAAGTTCAAGGATAGAGCTCAATGCATCATTGACCAATATGGCAATTACACTGTACCAGAAATTGGTTTGAATGTACGTCAAAGTTTCTGTTGATTACTCCCATTACTTCTGATAAAATTCCAACATGATAAATTTACACTTGTTTTCCTCAAGAATCAAAAATTAACGATGTGTATGTGTAAGGAATTCTTCTTTCATGAAATAAAGACAAATATGAAAAACACAGCAATTTAATTTCTGTGTTTTTCATATTTGTCTTTATGTCTATGCTAGCTAAATGGAAGATTAACCCAAGGAGAAAATATTGCTGATAATGGAGGACTGAAGCAGGCCTTTAAGGTAAGTGTACTCCATTTTCGAAGAATTTCAAAATTTGCCGCCAAATTGCAAATAAAATAAAAGAAAGAACAAAAGAAAATAAATTAAGTTGATGATTGATGGTTTTAGGCCATTTAAAGCTAATCTTATTGCGATATCGATCGTATATTTGCTGACTATAAATCAGTGTGAGGCCGTTGTATCCCTGCATAGCGTGCACACCGTGCTGCACTGTGGGCATGGCTGCTACGTTCTTGGAGCCCAACCTCACGGTCAACAAATCAGCCTTGCGCTAACATTTGTTACATCGTTGAAATTTGGAACTATTTTATACTACCAAGTATTAGATCTGTATTTCATGCTACCAAGTATTTGCTTGTCATTTGTATTTCATGCTACCAAAATTTCGAACTATTTCATGCTACCAAGTATTAGATCTGTATTTCATGCTACCAAGTATTAGACTTGGAAAATTGTGATCTGATTTTTATATTCAGATCGACCTGTGTTATAAGATCATCTGTCATTAACGACCACAAATAATAGTTTCACAAGATTGTCATAAATGACGGATTTTACTGTACTGTTTTTAGGCCTACAGATCATGGGTGGATAGACAGGGAAAAGAAGAGAAGAGTCTACCAGGACTTAATCTGTCGCACAACCAACTGTTCTTCCTGAATTTTGCACAGGTGACTTAATGTTTCTCTACCTTACAACATTGAGTTCATAAATTTCCATGCCCTGTTCCCAGATAAACCATTTAATTGCGCAGCCAGGTAAGGGGATAGATTGTGAAAGGTGTAGTTAAGGCGGTGAAATGTTCAAGTGAGAAATTTGGATGTCAAACTCAATGTCTGATTTGTTTAATAAGTTGACATGTTTCAACAAGTGAAATAACTGGTCTTACTTTGTAATAAGTGACTTCATGGTGTTCCTTTGTTTTTAATTCTAAACAATGAAAAGACCGAACAATGCCGGAAATAATCACAACAAGAATGCCTTCTAAACAAAGGCCGAACTGCCCACTTTGCATGTAGTCATTAAAATGCAAATAGTAACTAAAATGCAAATATTTATTAAAACATGGAAAAACTACAAAATCTAGAAATTTGACCTTCAAATGACCTCGACCTTTAAATTACCTTGACCAATATAGTAATATAGTAATATATAGTAATATAGTAATATAGTTTTGACCTTGGCCCAATTTACTTGTCTCAAACATCACAACATGTGATATTAGCAGACATCACTAAAATTTTTGACACTTTTTAATTGCCGTGACCTTGAACTTGACCCAATGACCTTGATACTCAAACTTTACCTAGATATTATACAGATGTACCACCATACCAAAAATGAAGTTTCTAGGTCAAGCGGTTCAAAAGTTACAGCCTGTACAGACAGACAGACACACACACACACACACACGACTGAAAACATTATCTTCCCGCATACGCGGGCGGTAAAGATAGAAAATGCACATTGGGTCTAGCCCGCCAGGTATTGCTCTCACAAATTGCGGACGATCGCAGGCTTAAAATCCATAAGCATATTGAAGTTTAGTATTTAGTATGGCATTGATAACGTATTATTTGTATTCAACTAAAATTACAATCTCAATTTTCACAAGTCAACTTTGAAATGAAAATAAACAAACTGTTGAATGTTTCCTGAATAGATTGACTTACGGCTCCGTGGTACCAATTTTCATTTCTACAATACTTTACTTACAAATGCTTATCTTCGTTAATAGCGGTACAATGTACGTATTGTAGATTTGGTGCGGTACCGCCCGACCTGAGAGTTTTCTAAATGCCATAGCAACAGGAAGACATAGTCCTGGTCGATTCAGGTAAAATAAAATATTGTGCAGCAACGATTAAATTGCGGTTTAATTCTGAGGTTAGTTTCCTGGCACAAAATACACGACGAGGCGACCACTTCAATGGTCAACAATCGCGATAATTCATAGTGGCGGGTTTTTTTTGTTTTTGATGAACAAAATTCACTACACGTATCAATTGTGTACATAAGGTTATAAAAGGGAGCTCCCATAAGGTGCTGTGTTAAACTTCTGATACAATTTTTGTATACTGAACAGTGGTGTTTTTATTGCTTTTTCGTTTGTCATGCAACCAACGGGCGGCTAAATCTAAAGATGAATTGATGAATGTGCTTAAATGTGTTTTGAATTTGATATTTTCAGGGTAATTGGCTCTTTGTCCAACTCGCGAGACTTTGCAAAAGCATTCCAGTGTACAGAGGGAAGTAAGATGAATCCTAAGAAAAAGTGTGCTGTGTGGTAAACTACACTAAATGAAACATACAGATTACTGGCATAGATGATCGTCAAGAAATCATCTACTTTTAAACTAATGAGAAATGATAATAAGATATTTTTTTCATGTTAGTACTGTGACATCATGGTGTTGTTTGTTATGGATATTAAAATACGATTAGTTGTGATGATAAAACTTATATACGTACCAAGTGCAGCAAAGGGCAGCTTTATAGAAGAATTGTTCTATTGGGGGAGGGGAACGCCATTATTATTGTCCTATAATTGTTATTATTTCGTAATTTTTGTTTCATCAAAATACTTTGTATATTGGTCAAACGAAGACATACTACCTTATTTAGATTGTAGTGCAATGTTCATAAATCAATGTCGGTGGGGAACAAAGTATATATCGCATTTATTGCCCGTCAGGTGCTGACACAAATGTGTGACGGTAGAAAAGTCCTTTGCTTAGTATTGCAGTTCAACACACCATCACACTTTATCCCTAAAATAGCGCGTAATACCTTCGTTCCATACTGCTATGAACGACATAATTAAGCCTTTGGGCTTATGTACATATTTTGTATCATATGACTGTACATAACACATTTGTATCATAGATAAATTAATATGTAAATATTGTGACACCCATATATGTTTGACTCAGGTCTGAGTATAGAACGGGCACACGAATCTTTTAAGAAAATCTTATATTTATTGTTCCTGTACATCCCTGTATCTAGATACACTCCCTATGAATTTTTACTTTTATGTACCGCATTGTTCCTGAATAAAGCGCCGTCTCTAATTAAAGCGCCCCCACATTTTTGCCCGCAAAATATATTAAATAAATTTCCCATTCAATATACTTATATGTTAAAGTTTTATTAAGCACAAGTGATTATTTAATCTTGTAATTATATTTTCCACAAATGTAAATGTTTTTCTTTTGAGATATTGTTTGAAATTGTAAAAGTTGACCTGGTTTTATTCAAATCATCAAACTATATATTTGTCATTGATGAACTGTGTCTGCTAAAATTGGTGTTATGATAATTCCAAATAAAACGCCCTGGTAAAAATTGGTCAAAGCGCCCGGCGCTTTATTCAGGAATAATACGGTATATATGTTTACAATAAATGTTATCAACCTGATTGACCTCCGGTACAATTACATGTGTAAATAAAGTATAGCAGAAAGAAGTCACAAAATGGGTTAACACCTTCTTACAACAAATGATTTTTACAAACTAACAATATAATGGTACAATAAAATAATTAATTTAAATGTTTGCTTCATTTAGTTCTGCTGTATGACCAGAAGATTTTTTTTTTAAATTGCCATCTCTGAAAGAACGTAATCTCTGCGTGTCAAATATGGTTGCACGTATTATTACCGTCCGCGTATGCGGGAAGGTTATGTTTTCAGTCCTGTCTGCGTGTATGTGTGTGTGTGTGTCCATCTGTCTGTCCATCTATCTGGGTTATAACTTTTGAATGGCTTGACCTAGAAACTTCAGTCTTGGTATACAGACACATCTTTATTATATCTAGGTCAAGTTTGAGTATCAAGGTCATTGAGTCAAGTTCAAGGTCACAGCAATAAAAGTGTAAAATATTTTACATGTTATGATGTTTGAGACAAGTAAATGAGGCCAAGGTCAAAATATAGGTCAAGGTCATTTAAAGGTCAAGGTCATTTGAAGGTTAAATTTCTAGATTTTTGTAATTTTTTCATGTTTTAATAACTATTTGCATTTTAGTTACTATTTGCATTTTAATGACCATTTGCGAAGCGGGCGGTTCCGTCGTTGATTGGAAGGCATTCTTGTTTTTAATTAAGTTAATTAATTTCTTAGATTAATTTGTAAATTCTATTGTTCCAAAATCAAAAAACAAAATCTTCTGAACTTGTTTCAATTCCACTGATTCACTGAACACAAAATAAGCTTCCAATGTTTTAATCAATCTCTGTTCTTAAATCTAATGTTTTATCCACCATTTCAGTCAATCTCTGTATCGTAAATATAATTTTAAGGGTTAAATTAATTCATTTGATCGGGCGAAGCTGTGCACAAAGGCCTGTAGTATTTTGTTGTATGATCAGTATATTCGTGTAAATGTTTTAATGAACAAAGACCATCATTCAATGCCGTTTTGTAACGGCAGAAGGTAACATGTTTGGTTACATCTTTTCCATTATACAGTATCCTGAGGTAATGATTCTGGAGATTGTTTGTATTCTCATTATTTTCATAAAGTTCGAGTACAATTCTTGACGCATAAGGTGGGTGAGTTTTGCCTCCAAATCCAAGCGATCTTGAAAGAGCTGTGATGGTTGTGTCATGGCCCGAGTATAATAAAAACTTTGTGTTATCTCCTTTTATCGCAGCGTCCATGCGATTTTGGATACTTGTTAGAAGTGGGTGAACCTCTAATCTGGATGACACTTGGAAAAATGGATTTGTTGACTCTTTTTGGGTCCTAAGCTCATCTCTTATAAGCCACATTCTACTGATTAAATCATGTGTGTAACATCTGTCCCCATTTCCATAACAGGGCAAAGATATATTATTGCAAACATAAGCACTGAGAGCATCTAGAAATGAACCCACAAAGGAAATAGACTTCTGACTGACGTTGGCTAATTTTGACAGTTCTACCACAAGTTCTTGACTAACTTTGGAGTTTTTGCGATATAGACTCACTTGTTTATCACCCAACTTATTCAGTTGATTAATAATTTTGCATCTACATCTAATTCCAGTTAACTGAATCATAGAATTATCACAAAAGACGGGATAGCCTGCAAACCTGATGTTAGCTCTGCTCAGGTTAAAGTCTGGTAAGAAACCATGTAGTAATGCCACTGCACTTTGGTATGTCCTTGAATAAGTAGTAGTCAACACCTGAAGATGACTTGGGTTCCATATAGGTGAAATTAGATTGTGTTCATGTAAATAAGTATTTTTTAATTTAATGCCAGTAACTAGATGTTGAACAGCACCTAACCCTGTTAACATGGAATTTGCACAAACTTTTCGGTTGGGATAAAGATTAAAAGGTAATGGAGACGGAGAATTTCTCCCCCTGTTGAGTGCGTTTGTCATATCCCTGGTGTATTTTTCAACATGCCGAGCGATTTCCTTTGAAAAATTTTCAGGTTCTGTTAAACAACTGAGCTGAGTTTCGTTAATATGGCCAGGCAAGTGAAACATTGGGGATCTCTCTCCATGTCTCGTTATGACGTGTACTTGTTTCAGTTTGTACGAGGGTGGAACATCTCCTTCCTCGTATGCGTCGTGTAAGGATGGGAAATTGCAAAATCCTTGAGCGCTTCCTGTATTCTTGTCAACATGAACGTTGTAATCTTGGTTCTTCTTCAATAAGTTGAGGTTTGATTTTGTTTTCTTTTCGGGTATCTTAAAGAGGTTTGATTCTGTTTTCTTTTCGGGTATCTTGAAGAGGTTTGGTTCTGTTTTCTTTTCGTGTACCATCTCAAGTAACTCATCATACCGGTGCAGGTACCCTAAAATATATTTTTCGAATTTATGCTGTTATTGGTGCGATTACTACTTTCAATTATAATTGCTATGTAATACACGTAGAAAATGAATCTTCGAGGAGATTTATGGTCCACGTTTTTACAAAAATACTTCTAAGGACAATTATTTGAAAATGTGTAATTATATTACAATCATTTACAATCATGATTTCCAATTACTCGAGGTCTGTATTAAACTTTAGCAGTCGTCGGCTACAGTGCGGCAAGGTATGGCTGTCTGCTCTGGCTTTGATTTTGAATTTATTTGTAACATTATTTTGTATGATTATGTGTTCATCAGGTCACAGCTGCTTTAAATGACGCTATTTATTATTGTGAAATGTAAATGTGATTGTGTGGAACTACGGATAACAAAAACATCAAAATAAATCAATCGTATTGTCATCTAACAGTGGCGGATCTAGGGGGGGTGCCCCGGCGCGGCCCCCCCCCCCAACGCGAAAATAGGGGTGGCCCCCCCCCCAACGGGAAATCCTGGATCCGCCCCTGATCTACCTAACTGACTGAAACCACAAATGCGTCCATTTCGTACCAATGGGATTTTACACAGTGTTTTCAGGTTAAATCAAGACCTCGCGTTCGTCATCAATTCGGGGGGGGGCAAGCTTTCTGGCTGATTTTTCCCTAATTGCGCTTCCTTCCTACTCTTTTTATTTTACGATGCAAACAGTTGAACTGGCTCAAGCTGTTACTTTAAAATATCAATGTAACATCACATTTGATCAGGATGATACATGTAATTAAATTAATTCCTATTTACTTTGTTTCTAATGCATGAATATCGTTTGACTTATTATCATTTTTAATACGTTTGCGATAACATCGTAGCCATAAATTTGCACTCATATTTGTAAATTATTCAACCAGATTTGTAACACAAGTATCACAGATGCAGTTACATGCTCACTTTCGCCTTTAGCTTTTGTAATAATCTAATAAATACTGAGTATTAAAAAGCTACGATATAGCTTGGTTAATGCTTCCCGCCACATGGCACCAACTAATGACGCCCGGAAGTGATGTGATACATGCAGCATGTGCGTGACGTCACCCCAAAGCCATATAAAATAGAGCACGCACAAGCAGCGCATCCAGAAGGAATTCAGTAACCAAAGGGATAACATCAACATATATCTATTTTCTAGTTGCCTCAGGT
>JBCAUI010282523.1:0-15772 GCA_038406195.1 Haplosyllis anthogorgicola
GATATGTGGCAGCACCATTCGTCAGAAATAGCTTAGGCTCAGGTGTAGCCAGCACGCTATGATATATATACAGAAAATGTTACCGCAATCGATGTATTAATATGTATAACAATCATAGGTGTAAATAAATAAATCAAATCAAAGCGATATCGATATATCCGGGGAGAAGTGTATTTAAGACTACTCTTTCTGAATCGATGAAAGAGTAAAGAATCCGGCATCTTCGGTCATAAATGCACCTTACCAAAAATCTTTCATGATTACGTTCTCCGGGGAAAAATATTGTGCATGTATTAATTTATGAATCTCACCAAAGATCTTTCTTCCTTAAGCTTCTCCTCCAAACGTTTTAATTTTTCTTGAGCAGCTGCTTTGCGTTCCAGTTCAATTCTTCTTTCTTCATCTTCACGTCGTTGACGTGCCCTCTCGACTGCGGCAGCCATCTCTTCATTTTGTTGGCGACGTCTCTTATTCCACATATCGTCGTCTTCATCACCCTTTGCAGGGCTTGCACCTGGACTTGATGCTGGTGGACCAGATGCACCTGATGGGGATGTAGGTGCAGCAGCTGACGTTGGTGGATACAGTGGATTCCCCGGTCCAGGCCGCTGGAGCAAATAAGGCAAGAAAAGTTTGTACACACTTGTAGCAGGTACTCTACAGCCAGATTACTTAATTTGCGATACCTCAGAGATCTTGGTGATTTGTCTCATCAATCCTTTGGTCAAGAGTAGCAAATATGTCAACATCATTGGCATCATTCGGCACTTAGCATAGCATACATTCAGCTCTTTTCAGGGCCGTGCAAGTTTGTAGAGCCTGTAACAGATGTTACCTGATTAGGGCCAGGTCCTGGCACTGGTCCTCTAGGTCCCATTCTGAATTGCGGTGGAAAGCCTCCTGGTGGCGGTCCTCTCCCGTCAAACGGCATCTGTCCCTGCCACTGTCTCTGTTTAATTTAAAATAAAAGATCGAATGAATTTTTTTTTAATTTACAATTATTCAGGCCTGTAAAGATTTCATTTGTATTTTCCTCTGCTCAGAGTTGGTGAAACGTTGTAATCAAGGACGTCATTGGATTGACAGATTATTTAGCATCACAGCAGAAGCAAAATAACACTTGAACACAATTATATGGAATGGTTGTGCAGGATATGGGGTTTCCCTTTTTCAATCATCACCACACCGAAACTGTCGTTCCCTATTATCCTAGGTCATTTTGGCCAACTATTTCAGTTTCTTAACCAAACTGCAAATATCAAGTTTCAACAAACCATGCAACAAGCCAGGTAAATTTGAAATCATTCCTGTAAAAAGGGAAATTGGACTTACATCGATAGGACCTCTTCCGTACTGTCCCGGATGTGGTCCCCATGCCTCACGAGGTCCACTATACATTCCACGCTCCCCACTCTGAAAAAGGGCATTTAACATTTATACCAGGAGTTTAACATTGATAAAGAGTTTAAGTCATATCTTGATAAAATCCATAACATTGATACTGGTGAATTGCTTACTCTTTGCCGTTCATATTCTGGTCTGTCCTTGTCAGAATCTCGACTACGTGGTCTATCATCTCTTCTGTAATCATCATCCCTCCTATCTCGCCCTCCTCGTTCTCGTCTGTCATCCCTATCTCGTCTGTCTCTATCTGGATCATCATACCTGTGATCTCTCCTATCTCTTGGTGGTCTATCGTGATCCCTGCAATGGTACCTTACAAAATTAATACTTCCGGACTCTATCAGTATTACAGCGTGCATTACGATCTTCTTGTTTGCTCAGCAGTTAAATATGATAAAATCACATTGAATCATTGGATTGACAGATTAACTTTTACCATCACAGCAAACAGTTTACTACACCACTCTGGAAAATTAGAGCCGCCACGGAGAAGTTGGGATCAACATTCCCATTACAGCTAATCAATATAACTTACCTATCTTTGTTATTCCCATTATCTTCGTCGTCACTGAAGACCAATTTTTCACTGTAGTCAATCTCTCCCTGGGCACCTGCCCAGCCACCATCAGTAGCATCATTGTTTAGCAAATCGTCAAATTCCTTCAGATCTTGGTCCTTGATAATAGCAGGTCTCTTGTATTGATCGCGCTCCCCATCCTCAGGCCTACGACCCTCTCCCATATGTGGCGGACCTCCTGGATGTGGACCCCGGAATCTGTCAAAGATTTCATCCAATTATTTTTTCCCGAGAAAGCATTAGCCGGAACAGATATTAAGAATATAACACACAATAAAGGCTTGGATATTCATCATATGTATTTCACTTTTGAATCACTCAAGGTTTATACATGCACTCTTTGTATTTTCCTCTGTTCAGAGTTGGTGAAACGTTGTAATCAAGGACGTCATTGGATTGACAGAATGTTTAGCATCACAAGCAGAAGCAAAATAACACAATCCAATGGAACGGTTGTGCAGGATATGGGGCCTAAAAATTAACGTTTCTCTAATCCTTGTTCATTCTAGTTTACTGTATTTCAGTTTCTTAACCAAATAGCTAATACCAAGTCTCAACAAACCATGCAACAAGCTGGGCCAAATGTAGCTGTAATCAAAACTGCACAAACAGGTCACTGTGCTGCCTCTTCACTAATAGACATCTGCACTTTCTTTGGGGTAATTTTCGTGTTGTTAACCTTACCTTTGATCCGGGTATGGGTATGGTGGCCTTTGCATTCCTGGGTGGAAATTTGGTGGATATCCTGGAGGAAAACCTCCCCTTCCAAACATCTGTTTGAATGTAAAAAAGTAAGTTATGGCTGTAGTGAATAAATGTGAATATAAAATAAAAGTAATTTTAAGTAAACTTTCAGCACCGATTACATTTTCTATACAACCACATCATTGTGTTCGTTTGGCCTGTACTTATTTCAGAGGAATGGAAACCGTTATCCGTTAAATGACATTCACAAAAATGAAAGACATTCACAGCATACACCACCGCTTTACTTACGTAAGGAGGCATCATTCCTCTGAAGTGAGGTGGCATCATAGGACCTCCTGGACCCATTGGCATCGGTTGTCCGGGTCTCATCATAGCTGCATGCGGGGGTATAGGTTGGGCCGGTGAGTCGCGATCAGCTTCGCGCTCACCGGCCGGCACTGCACCACCGGACGTCGGTGTTCCATTCTGTTGTGGATCCTGCTGTAGCTGCTGCTGCTGTTGCATGGCACCACGGCCACCACCTTCTTTCCAGTTCCCAACATCTGAAATTATGTTGTTCATGATGTAATGATGTAGATAAAGTTATCGCTGTCTTACAAACCACGAAACAACACGTGCAGGCAATATTCGGTCATCTGTAGCAAATAACATGTGAAAAAGAATAATAACGAAGAAATTGGTGTACATACTTTGTGGTCTTAAGCTTGGCCCTGGCCCATACTGTGGCTCTTTTTCCTCTTCCTTCTTTTGCTGTGGAGACTTTTCTTCGCCGCCAGAAACAAGACTGGGAAATTCCTCTTGGAAGAATGGTGACTTCTGGTCTAGGAAACCCCCTTGAAAGAGACAAACAGTACACGTACATATAATTTGTCACGCCTGTTTCACCAGTCAGTCAATACCGTCGAAGTTTCCACCATCATAACCCTTGTAAGGATTTATCACTCACCCGCCTTTTTGTTGCCTCCCATAGTAACACTGCTCCATGATTTGCCCCCTGCTTGGTTCGCATTGTTGCTCTGTGTTGGTGTGTTGCCCCCGGTTTGCTGTGGTATGTTTGCCCCTTGTGGTATGTTTGCCCCATGAGTCGGTGGTGGACCACCTCCCCCAACAGTCACCTGCTGCAACAAAAGCAAGTCGCATTTATCAACTGGTCGTCACCGAAAAAAATTCACGTCAGAACCATTTATGTACCAAGGTGTTTCTAAGATCTTATAATAAATTCTACGACATCAAATGAGCTTACTTTTTGCCCCTGTGGCGACTGCTGTGAGTGCGGTGGTATAGCCGGCTGCTGCAGCGACGATGGCTGCGGACGTCCTCCAGGTTCCGGTGTCTTCTTTACTGGTACTTGTTGGTTCTCTACAGGTGTCCGAGCTGGTGGTGGTGGTGCTTGTTGTTGTTGCTGCTGTTGTTGAAGCTGTTCCAACCGCTCTTGTTCCTCCTTCGGTCCCCATCCTGAACTACCAGTCGGTACGAGATTGATATTCGGGTCGTTTCCAGAATTTTCGCTCCTTAGACTAGGTAAATGAGCAGGTGGGGGCATACGCCGAGAGCCGCCCACTTTCCCCAAGCTTTGTAATCCATGTTGTCGAGTTGAAACTATAATAAAAACTTCATTTAGACTGGTTGGGATGAAAAGTGTTTGTCTAGTCAATGGATTACAGTTAGAATGCTCCTGGTGAGCAGTGGTTATAAATCAGAACTGACTCGGGGGATCATAGCATGCAAATGATGCATGCTTGGGCAGAGTCCTAAACAGCGGGTACCTGTGACCCCACAAAATGGCTGCCAGTGCACAAAATGCTTTTTATTTTCAAAAGAAGATAAAGTATTCAGTCTTCATATCGTCATGACATTGTCATCTAATTTGTAAAAGACATCACCATTGTACATCCAAGTACTTTTATTAATATGGTACACCAATTGTTCGATGTCCCTTTGTTAACAGTTCAATAAGTTCGTTCTAAAATACAGCTTTTCTAGAACTTGACAATATATATATGTAAATATTGCCTCAGACAATATTGTTGCTCCAAAGAAATCACTTACCAGTAGACTTCTGTGTTGAAGCGCTGGTTCCTTTGTATATATTGTTTATGTTAATGGAGGTGAATTTGCCTTTTTCTTTCCCCCCTTTAGCGCCTAGCCCCGAGAGCGCGGACATTGTGTCGGAGAGCTCATTGAAGTGTTCTGCTGGCTACCCTAGGAACGGTCCGTGATATACCTGCAATAACAAATGACACTTTTCACACATTCGCAGATATGCGACAAATTGCAACAGCGTTCACTAAGTGATGTTCATTTAATTGCTGTTCTAAGTGTGAAAATGCTTTTGCACCAACACTGCTGACATCCAACCCAGTCACCCATCGTTACTTCGTGAAACTAAGAAACAATGCATGCAAATAATGCTGTACTCATCGATACATTCAGCGAGGAACATGACATGGCATTGCATGAGCCACATTGCAAGTTGCGGAAAACAGATCACCTTAAACATGTTCTCCTATTTTATACCACTGGACAGGGGATAGGGATTTGAACCGAGCAAAAATTAGATTATGCAGGAAATGCGTACTGCAAATATTCCAGTCATTCATAATCTGAACCCATTCATTTGGGGGTTTTACACCCATTACAGATGCAAATGGACTCAAAATTCTAAATTTTATTAGTCTCATACTTCACTCACCCTCCTAAACAAATCTCTTTCAAACAGGAGACAAATTAGGTGCACATGCATAACATGAATGAAATCGAGATTCCATCTTTGTGCCAAGAACAAAGTAAATTATCCAGTATATTGTGCCATTTCAGACCACGCATTTCACAGAATGCTTCCCAAACCCATTTAAGTCACCGGTATGGAGTTTGCTCACAATTTTCCTCAGCAAGTTACGTTCATGTAGTCCACGCAATTGTACAATTTTAGTTTCAACAGCGTCACTTTCATAGTAACATTCAATACAATGGGCTGCGGAGTTACGAGGGGTTTTCATACAATATATCTGCTTAATATTTTACTTACACCGGTCCGTTCGAGTGGGTGATGGCTTTAAAACAATCTGGAATCCTCTTTGAGGTGTTCACTGGACGGATGGCGTCAGATATTCCACGGATTTTGCCGTGAAACGTACCGTTGACTGTCTATTAAAGATGGCTACGATAGCTTTGCTGTATGGTACTATTTTCCTGTACGATTGCCCAACAGCGACACGCGCAATCAGCCTGTAGTCAGGTAACTGCTAGCTAAAGATGGCGCTTTGGGTTCCAGGGATAGCTTAACCCTTTCAATACTGCCCATTTTTTATATTTTCTTGTGAGATTTTGAGAGAAATGGCTACTTCAGAGAAAAAAATCATAAAAAAATAAGTACTGATAGCAGTATTTTTACAATGGCATGTGTCTTATGTGGGCATATTTCTTTCAAAGGGGTTGGTTTGACAGTCAGTTTCTTTGTTATGATTCTCTTTTGTTCTTCTTTTGCAAGTGATTGGCTTCTACAAAGTTTACATTTATTCCAGGAGGCTTCCAAAAAACATGGTGTGCTGCCCTACATGTCTGCTTGTGATAGGTGATGTCTGTATGAAAAAGTAGGCTGCACTCTTTGCAAAAAACAAATTGGAAAAAATTCACCCCCTAACACCAAAAACAGCAATATTTTAAGTGACATCTTTAAGGAGGTTTTACAGCACCACCTAGGCATGTGAGGTAGGGCAGAAATTTTATATGCAGACTACAACTTGTTATGAGCAACTTCATACCAACTCGGCAGAACTTGGCCATATGCTTTGTATTTAAATTAGCCATGTGTTCTGAAGATGATACAGTGTTTACAACCCCCTAAGAGTGAGGTGACCCATATCCAAGGGGTTAAGAAGACCCCAGTACAGTCAGAATATGATTTTTAGCAGTTTTAAGTGGTTTTAAACCTCATTTTATGTGATTTTAAGCCAAAAGATTGACTTTTTAGATTTTGGTACTTCCGTCTTAAGACCTAATCTGCTGAAAATGCATTTTGCCTATTCCCGGACGGGAGTGGCTTTGCAATCTGTGATTGTCTCATTATTAGGTAAATGTACAATTTCAAATCCTCACATCATTAAAATTACAACAACATTTGAATATTCGTATTTCGTTGTATTTTATGCAATGTCAACAGCACAGCGTTTAATTCCTTAGCTTCCTACATTTTGTAATTATTTTGAGAAGTGTTTATTGCCTACATAAAATTAACTTGATTCTGTTATTAGGGTAGAAAATGTGTACCTAACTTTAGACGAATAGTTTTGAATGATTATTAAAGGTTAAAATGCAAAACCTTGTAATATTAAAGAATGGTGTTTGTTATGAATTTACGAACAGGGTTGACGAAAAGAATGACGTACACTGTGGGAAATAGAACAACTCGTCACAGTTGACCGATTAACATGTCACGATTTGCTTGGTTTCGGTGTTCTATTTTAGTGTCAGTGTAAACACGATTTGCTTACCATGGCATTCATGCACGGAAGGTCTCGTAAGTATAAATAGGCTCAACAACTTTCTTGCGGATTCAATAAACTTTTAAAACGGTAAGTAAACATACTTATTGTCATTCAGAAATAACCAACAACTGTAACCATAGACATCAACAGTTACTCTGGGTCACACACGTGTGTGCGGGGCCGTACTCACATGTTGATGTCTGTGATTGTAACTCTTATTCTGGTTCTCATGTAAACCGCATACGTTTTTCAAATTAATACAATATGGTAATCTCAGCTTGTTCTTTAAAACGATAGCAAGTTCCACAGTGGCACTGTTAAGCGTTCGACTTGCGTCCTCATCACTTGCAGTGAAGGCAATTGGTATGAGTATGCAGTGTCTCAATTTGTGCTTAAAATGAACAAAAATAATAAATCTAATAACGAAACAAACACATACACTACCACTGACCGACTTTTCAATTTACAAAAGATCACACGACCACTTAAACAGTTCAATCTACCATCACAATACTAAGTTTTGCATGTCATGTCACTACAGGTGGTTAATTGTACTAGTTACTCTTTGATTTTTTATTGAAAAATTAATAACGAACTAAATGCAATTAATTGTAAAGTCATAAGTTATTTGAAGTGGTCATATCAGGAAATTCACTTGATGCAGTGTGCCACTTTTGTCACCAGTTGTCACCGCATATTAGTACTGACAACTTTGAAAACTTAACGGACCGAACAGAAACTTACCGGACCGAATAAATGAATATGAATCTTTAAGATGCAACTTTGGTTCAGGAAAAATGAAAGTGCGATGTGGAATGAAAGAAGTTTGAACGGAAAATATAATGAGAAAGATGTCGAAATCTATCTCACATTTAGTCCTGTAACTTTCAAAAGTTATTTGAGTGACCGCATTTCTGTAGGACATTGTCCGTCGGACTGGTGTAAACTCTGCCACTGACTCTGCGTACGTGTAAAATAACGATGCAAACAGGTTTTGTAACCACTTAGTTATGTGATATGCATGTTGAAATAATGCATAACTATATTTGCTACCTTTGTGTAAAGGGTTGAAAAAAATATTATTTTCAAATGCATCTCAATCAGAGCAAACATGTGAATGGTATGCTTTTGCTCTGGAGCCGAATGTATCATATCATTAAATTCCTATCAATTTTATTTCAGTAGAGTATAAATTACCCAGCATGAAGTTCAATATGAAGTTCAATTGTTGCGGGACGTCAACAATTGCAACTTGCTGATCTGATACTGCCCTCCTTGTCTGCCTGCCCCTACTGGGTCTACCACCTAGCGGTCCACCATGTTGAAAAATAGACTTGATACTGCTTCCAATGATGCCAGTAACCAGGCAAATTGTTGGTGTCATCAATGCCTTTGAGAATTATTATCCTAACAATAGTCCATCCTGTGGACTGGAAGATGGCAGTAAGAAGGAAGGAAAGAAGGAAGATGTCGCCACTAGTCTACTGTCCTCCTGACCGCGGGTGACACATTTTGCTGACAACCCGCCTGCAGTCCGTGGTCCTTTATTTACATACAGTGACCTGGATGATCTCATTACCGGAGATTCTCGTTGTTTAGACCCCCCAAGTAAAAGACCCTGGTCTAATTAAGGGAACTTTGACTCAATATTTAGACTATGGTCTAAAAATTTGTTCTGGTGTGAATTGTTTGAAGTCTGCAAAAAGCTCCCTTTTATCAGCTATTTTTGTTTTTTGTGTCAGATTTATCTTCTAATAACAAACAAAATGTGTAAATTAACAAATATTGCTTTTTTATCATTACTTGTATCCTTTAAAATTAGTAGAAATTCACCATTAGTAGAATTAGTTTGATTGTACAAGATGGGCCTTTCTCAATTGAACCCCCCCCCCCCTCCCCCACGGGCCAAAATTTCTTCATTTTCATGCAGTTTTGGGGGATTTTTGCACTAAAATCGGGTAAAAATTGGGGCGCCCCAAGGTTGGCGCCCTCCCCCCCCCCCTACGAGAAATCCTGGATCCGCAACTGCATGACATGACATGAAATCAACCAGAGGGGTTTAAATTCATATTTTTTATCTTTGTGATTTAAGAGAATAAGGGAACCATGGTCAGACTACCATTCCTGGTTGTGGTGGTGGGACTGTTGGTGTTGAAGCATGGACAGAGTGAAGAGACAGACAGACCATGCTCTATTCATTCTCCGTCTTGGAGTATCGAGGATTGCCAGCTGTTTTTTGATTGGTAGGCGGTTCTTGTACAAAACAAAATATATTTCATAGAGCCATTCAAATTGGAAATAGAAAATAGATTTAGGAACAGATTAGCTCAGTGCCCATTTTTCAATATATAATCTAGAATAGTCTAGCTTGTTAGAAAAAAGGTACATTGAACCATTAACGCAACAGTATCAAATGTACCGATATTTGTGAATTGTGACAATTTGATTTATCTAGTTTGTAAGATAAAAACGTAATAATTTTGAGGGTAGTAGGGTACAAAGTATGACATACAAAGCGCGATTTTATATCTAAAATTATGTGATGGTGTGCTGAACTGCAACGCAAAAGCATTGTTTTCTGCTTCCCCACAATGTGGCAGCACCTGACGGGCAATAAATTCAAGCTACACTTCGTATCACACTGAAAGTGAATTTGTTTTGTTTGTAAAATGAAATACATTTCAGGAGCTTGAATTCATTTTCCTTCATTTTTACGCAGTCCTCTTATCCGTGAAGGTTACGTTGCAAACATGGAGCATGCGTTTGTATGTGACGATAACACAACACTTTGGTGGAGCTATCCACCAAATAATTCCGTTATTAACATGAAGATGTGGTTCGAAGGAAAAACTGATGAATATAGGTCGGTATACTTCACTTACGCTCTTAGCTAAGAGGATATGCATGGTACAACACACTATTTAGATGAAAATGTCAATCTTCTTACTGGTTGAAAGGAAACTTTTACATCAGTAATAAATCCTCAGGGAATTTCTTGGGTAAATTTGTCATGGACTCCAGCTCAACCTTGGCTACAACAGAACAAATTGTTACATATTGCAGCATTCATCTTTTCGTTGTCAAAGTAAATTCTTTTTACTGTTTGTTTGAAGCCACTGCAGATGCACATTCATTGTTATTTCACATAGATGGATATTTTTCTACAGTGGAACTTCCTTTGGATGAACCTTTCTTTGCACGACCAACGTCTCTTTGCACGACCATCAGACTACAGATATATCATATTAAATTATACGGAAAGAAGGCAAGACCACTACCCCAATGTCGACCAGTTTGTTTTCCTACAAATGGGTGCTCGTTAAAAGGAAGGTCTACTGTACGTTAATTTGTGTTCCTTAAGTATATTACATAGTCATTATATTAATAATTGGGTTTCGTAAATGTTTTTTTTTACAGATTATGTTTGAATGATGTGCCTTATTTGACAGAAGGCACCTACAATGTAGTGCACTATGATATAAACTCGGATGATGTAAACGGTCCGGTTCTCGCCTCCAATACCCTTGATTTTCATCAGCCTGGTAATTTTAATTCATTTACTTTTCCATTTTCACGAAAGTCCAAAAACCATGAGCCTGTTTACGAACATTAGAATTTTCTCTGTATTTTTGCGAAGATGACTATGACTATTCCAACAGTTAAGAAACTACAGAGAAGATACAAAGTAGCCATTGTCAATAGAGCTTCGCCTAAAACGGTTAGAGCAGACCAGTAGCCGAATTTGACGTTATTACTATCAAGATGCGAGCTAATCGCTTTCAGAATTAAAGGCATGTTGGTAAAGGCCCAAGTACAACCTATCAGTGCTTGAGCTGCCTTCACAACGGTTGCAAATGACGTCAACCATTGAAAATGCCTGGAGTAACGTCATAATCTGTACATGGCGTAAGTTCCAGGATTTTCTCGTCATGTTGTTGCATTTCATCTGTGAATTGCAGCAAATGTCTCACAAACTCGCGGTTTGATAGTCCTACAATTTTCCGTGAAGTAGTCTGCATTTTTAAGTCTAACTCACATGCTGTATTTTATCTTACAGACCCCGCCAACTACAGACAGCCGTGTGTAGTGTCAAGTGGAGGATATGTGAAGTTTCGTATTACTTCTTGGTTTCAGGCCTATGGTATGAGGGTTCCACTCAAGGCATTCCCAATTGGTAAATTATCACAGAAATTTTATATAAATTTGTCTAGTCTATCTTCAGTATACCAAGGTGTGAATGAGGATAGAACAGAAACATTTTAGGAACAATAAAATTCAACACTGCCGACATTTAGGAGAAAACTATAGTAAAGAGATCCACACAGAACAAAAATGGACAATTTTCTTTAACCAAGTTTCGAAAATGCGCCAAAGCATCACAATCTTTCTATATCAGTTGGATGTCGCTGCCTAACTTGCAACAAACCGTTTTGGTGAAACGTACCATCAGTACAATTCAGCGTTGCATTTATAGATGCTGGAAACACTGAGCTGATAGAGACAGACGGAACCCCGCCAGAGGGTCCAGAACCAGAATCGTGCAAGGTGTTGGACAACCCGACATGGGTGGATAGATGTGAGGTGACGATTACTGATTGGTACGTACCAACAAACGTTATGAACTGCGATAAATCTTGTTTTTATTACCTCTCACATATAAGTTTCGGGGTATTTTTAGATGGACTTAAAAGTAAATTTACCGTTGTATTTTAGTTTATTTTAAGTACTTCTTCCGAAAGCAGTGCACCTCGTTTAAGTTGAACATGGATAACTTGTTAACTCGAACCCTTTGAAATATATCCATTTACATTTTCTATTCAATTTTGACTCGATAAGTATCTCGAACTTAAGGTTCCAGTTAGTTGGAAAGCACTGTATATTTTTGACTCCAAAATGTGTATCTCACAACAAATGTTATGCAATCTAACCGGTCATCTCTTCAACTGGAATACCTAAAATGTGTTTATAAGCCAACAAACCATATAAACGCTTAATATTTGTGGTTACAAAATAAAGAGCACATGTATTGCCAGTATTATATTTTGCTGAATTCATATCACAGCCAAACATCCCTAGAATTCGTTGATTCAATTGTCAAAATAACCGTCAGTCAAATATATTATTTCCTCAGCCCTACCGAGGGAGTAGGAAAATTAGAATTCCAGATGATGAACGACTGCAAGTACACGGTTATGGCCTGGCACTATTCCTGGTCTCACTATTTAGATGTGACAACATCGCTTCCCGGTAAAGATCAAGACTTCAAATTGTGCTTACATGGAGCAACCAGCCCAGGAAACATGACTTATTATTCGGAAGAAATCGGAACATCTGTGACAGTTTCCCATCCACATGATGGTAAGTGTGAAATATCTCACACTATACATGTAAATTATGAAATATTTGGTAATTTAGCACGCAAACAATTCCACCCAACACTACACTCTATGTGCCAGCATTTACTCTGCAGTTTCATATCGCAGAGACAGAGACTTCATCACAAGTTGGCAGCAACAATGCCTTTGTCGGAACCGCCTACGACCAAATATTCCTCTTTGTTTTTCTTTACAGTTTTTGGTGATTTATTGTCAACGTAAACTTTTTAAGCTCGAAAATAAAATTTATTTGAAAGTGTTACCAAAAAAACCTTTTCATGCAGCTGGCTAAATGGTCTTCATTTTGCGTCTATTAAAATACGGATTGCCCTTGTTTGTCTATGCCATCTATTAATTCTTTCCCCATATCAATTCAGTTAAACATTGTCTCCATCTGCATTATATAACTTTAAACATTTACAGGCTGTCTATGGAGACCATTAAAGAGCACACTGTGATTCTCGCGTGAACAGAAAACGATCATAATTTAGCCAGCTGAAAATTCACATTTATTTGTGAAATCACGACATCTTTACATCAACTTTTATTGTATTCATTGTTTTCCTTTTCAGAATCTCCAGTCAAGCCTCATCACTGCTTCAACTCGAAAGACGGTTATGCCAAATTTAAACTGTCCGTAGATCAAACTTACTACGTCGTCTGGTTTAACGTGTCCTATACAGATGTCCACGATATTTCAGGATCAAATCAAATACAATCTGGAATGCTTCTCCAGACTGTTATTTGCACTTTACTTTTGTACTGCATCAAACAAATGTAAACTGCAGAGATGTTAATTTCGTTACAAATATGAGATTATATTTAATTTTAATTGTAATGTATTCAGGGAGTTTTTAAAAAACTGAAAATGTATACCCATTTTTCAAACAACAGAAATTCTTGCCGAGCTTTTTAATTGAACGAAATGCAACATGTAGACTATCCCATGCAGGAGCAGTCACAGTTTACGTAACATCGATGTATTTCTAGGCACAAAGGTATCTGGGTAAAATTATTCCGACTATTTAAAACTGGGAGTGTCACACTGCAAATAATGGTATTAAAAGTATATTTATAAATATCAAAATTGGTAAGAAATATACAACAGTTCTGTGTACATTAGAGCAATAAAATAAACATTCAATGTTCTTTTCTTGTCAAACGTTCTGGTTCTGTGCATTTGTAAATTCAAACCCTAGCGTGCATAGCTTGCATGTTGAATATCTTTTATATCATTTACAGCAATTTTGTCACAGTATTATTATCAATAAACATTAGTCAAACATGAAACTGATTTGTCTTTCCATTGATGTTCGGTCATTCAACCGGTAAATGGAATGTTATCATTACAATATTATTTCCAGTCTAATTATTGGGCGGGTTTCTCCCAATTCCGTTTAAATGATTTGCAAACAGTTAAATTGTTATCTAATAAAAACGTCCTGAAACCCAGGTCACTGACCTGGGTATTCTTTTATTCGGCAGCTCATAAAATTTCTCTAAATTTGGAAACGTTTCAGAAAAAAAGAAAAAAGTAAAGAGTAGCCTTTTATTGCTATAAAATTGATTGAATTTTCATCCTTTGGTCGGAAAATTTATACTCACGTCATAAATAAATCACTAACTAAATGTTTTGTAACAAAAACATTTCACGTTGTGATTCTATGTGCGTCAGCAGCATGCGGAATTTTCATGTCGTTAAATGTTCCGGAAACATGGTAGAAATTTCAGGAGGCTAACCTTCTCTTCTATCTCTTCTGGTTTTTTTGCAGTGATTCTTTAAAAGATTAAATCTACCCTTATAGTTGCTTGTTCAGTTTAGAAAACATCTGATATCGTTTCTCCCGTAGACGAGGGACAAAATATAACAGTTCGTAATTATGTTTCAACAATACAAAATTGCATGGAAAAAAACCAAGAATATCCTTGAGCCTGGGCTTCACACCCAGCTGGTCATGTGATCATTAAGAAATGCAGTATAATTAACCAAGTGTGGTTTGTATTTATTGTCCGTCAGGTGCTGTTACAATTATGGGGAGGCAGAGAATTTTTGTATGCTTTACCATTGCAGTTCACCACACCATCACATAATTTTAGCTGTAAAATCGCTCTTTGTAGGTTGCACTTTGTACCCTACTAGAAAAATATGGGATTTGATTTTTGGCCTTTCAGTGACACTGGATTGACATTCATCGCATTCAATTTTCTAGGCCGAATAATGCAAAAGACGCACACATACACACATGCACACATACACAAACTGACTTGTAGCAAAATCCGAACAGACATTAAATTACGAAATGAGTATTCATACTGGGAATGAATTTGTAAAGCAAATTGGACTAATTTGATAATGATCTAATTGGTCACTCCATTATCCACTTCTATAAACATCAAATGTATTTCAATTGACGTAAAACAACACAGCTTTCTGATGAAAAACGCAGTATTTCCACAATAAATCCAGAGTTATAACAACATATAAACATGCAATTTCAAAAAGCATAGTTTTATTACACTTAGTTTAACGGAACTTAGTTGCACAGATGACGATATTACTTGTGGATCGTATGATTATCAGGGTGTCGTTATTCAATTACACTTTCAAAAACTCAGTAGAACGAACCACGTACATGTATAATAGTCAATGTTGGATCAATTGCACATAGCCCTGTTTTCGTCACATGAAATCAGTGGAAACCCACTGCAAATCGCGTTTTTCAAGAAAATTGTTTTAAACAGTTAATCTTGGTGTATTCCCGTTTAAAATGGAGAGGATATATTTACTGGCTTTTTTGGCGATAATTCTACCAGTTTCGAATTTGTCAAAAAAGAGCTCTTGTACGATACGAAACAGCGCAGATTCGTCATTGATAGAGGAGTGTACGTTACAGTTGACCGACTGGTAAAGAAAACAACGCATTTTCTTTTTAGATCTATTATTAAAAGGTCTAATAAAGTATCCATCGTTCTAGAAAACATAAATACATCACTAAGAAGAGAGCTCAGTGTGTTTTCCTTGTTTTGAACAAAAACTGTTCATCAAATAGTTTGGTTCGAACAAAAATTTAGAGGTTTTCGCTATAATTTTTTGTTCGTGACAGGGATTGGCCAAGAAAAATTAAAGCTGTTTTAGGCTGGTCTTGACCCATCTTGCGCCCATCTTACGCCTTCAGGGTGCCAGGAACACCTGGGTGCGGCAGGTGTGTCACCTGTAATTC
>JBCAUI010282634.1:0-15772 GCA_038406195.1 Haplosyllis anthogorgicola
GCATCTAACATATGTCCACTTAATTAAACAAATTAGCAATCAAACACTATTCACACCAAACCCCTTAGATCCCTGATCATCAAAGCTAAATCCACTTAAACAATTAAAAGTAAACATCTGCCCCACACTTGTCTCTGCATATATAAGGCACGTGCCTCCAGCCCTAGGAGAGAAGGAGAAGAAGAGGATTTGGGACCAGGCATCAGGCTAGAGACCTTCAGTACCACTTGTAAGATCTACAGACTTCAGCAAAAAACTATATTCAACGTTAACCTTGGCGTCCGCGTTATCTATTCGTGAACTAGAGGGAGAACCAGGGAGAAGCCATTCTGTGCCTTTACACTTAGTCAAGAACACTAATAGAACTGTAGGCACCTGCTAAAACATAATCTGAGCTCGTTAATTTAATCTGGCCAATAAACCTCAACAAATGGATATGTAATTTGAGATAGTTTATTCAATCCCAACAAGGGTGGATCTAGGGGGCACGGGAGGCGTGCCCCCTCCCCCTACAGCCCAAAATTTCTTCATTTTCATGCAGTTTTTCTCAATTTTTGGGCGAAAATAGGTGAAAATTGGGGCGCCCCCCCCCACGAGAAATCCTGGATCCGCCACTGCCCGAGATACAAAATGAAGCATTTGGCATCTGAACAGTTTAATGGTCAAGATCCAAAGAACAAAGGACAGCTGTTGGAGTGTAGCATATGTAGAAAAGAGTTTGAAAAAAAAATACGGCTGCTGCTGCAGCTTACAGATTTCTATTCAATATTCATGAGCCATCTTGTTGTTATATTTTTCTGGCATCAACCCAACATTTACTATGGTAAAAACATATTCTGAACACTACATCCATACGTCTACGTCGCATTTTTTTTAAGGGCAACGAACACATAACAATCGCTCATGCTAAATCACTAGTAAGATCCTGTGTTATATTGCCCCAAGTTATATCAAGCAATATAGTAATAAGCCTTTTATTCAATCACTCAAAAACGAATATACAATTCACGTATTATCGCTCATTTAAAGAATTCGGTTTAACGGTCAATTCATTTCTTTGAATTCATTTCACCATTTCAAAGACTCGATTATTTGGCCAATAATTACTGTGCACCCTTAAATTTTGCAAGAAGCTTTGTAATTGATAACTTTTCTGCAAAAAACCTGGACGGATTTCAATATTACCTGTTTCTGAAAGCAGGAAACATCGCTAGGTTTTGCAAAAAGTGAATAGTAGGGATTGGATCATTCATCGAAGAGACAGGGAATCGATGTTCACACCGATGGTAATTTTTGCTTGGTTTTCTCAACCACCCCGCTCTGGCAGCCAGCCAAGCATACATTTATATATATTGAGATTAACCGATACAGTTTCACCTTTCCTATGACAAAAAAAAGAAATCATCTGAAAATTTGTTGAGGCTTTATGCAAGGCAGTCCTCTTTCACTGTTACATGTAAGATACAAAGATGGATCCAGGACTCGAACTAGAGGCCTCCCTCCAGTTAGTAGACACCATTCATTGGAAACGCTGTATACCCTATACTATGTCTCGTAGGTTTGATTTAAACATACATACCTGAGCCCAAACAACCTGCACAAATAGTCCAAGGTTGATTTTCAGTGCAACTCAATTATTAAATTTTTTTATTACCGGATTTTCACGTAAATAAGCCCTGGGCTTAAATGTGTGAAAAAGACCAAAATTGCAATGTAAACTTAGCTCCGAATATAAGCCCATGGGCTTATGGGTGTGAAAGAATGCTGGTGTGTTGAATCAATGACTGACCATATGCATGTTTCAAAAAATCAAAATACAAAAATACATTAATTTAAGTTGATGATACTGTTTCATTTAATTTATTGAAAGAAAATGGTTCCTTTTTTGGCACATATTTGTAAATTTTAGCAGTGATGCTTGAAATTTTGTTATAAGCCCATGGTCTTATAAACGTCAATTATTTCACAATTATAAGCCCATGGCTTCTAAATATGGGGGGCTTATTTACGTGAAAATCCGATACATGTTTTCAAACTATTTTGGGGACCAATTAGTAGATGCCCCTTCCCAATTAGTAGACACTCCATAACCAGTTAGTAGACAGTGCAAAAATTAAATAGAAATATTTTATTTCACACATATATGTGTGTTTATTTAGAATAATGTTATCTTTACTTTAAATTCAATGTAATTTCCATATTTTAAAACCCAGATTTGATTTAATTCTCATGCTTTAAAAGTTGCGGTCCAAATCTGGCATTTTTTTACTAAAAATTATGAAAAAGTCAAGATATGTGCTACTAAATTGGCTATAGCTTAGTGGCTATTAGTCACAGCGCCTTGAAAGAGGTACCAAAATGACCATGTTGAGCAGGCGCTTCTAATGGTGGTAATTTCATATTGCTATGACATCTGGTTCAAAAGAGATCATCAAAAATATGGCACTTTGTCTACTAACTGGTAGAGGCTTGAAATTTGCTTCCAGTTAGTAGACAGCTTGGTGTATGTACATTTTGACCCACAGGCATAATTCAGTCTTACAATGAGGTGATGCATGGAGTTCTTAAGCTGGTTTTGTTGTAAAAAGCCAATAATTGGACTAATTCTTGATTCTAGGATGCTTGAGAAGTTTGTATCTTCATTTTGTATGTACTAAAACATCTATTTTGTTCAAAAATGGTTAATTTTCAAATTTTTGAAGGTTTGATAAATGTACTCACACAGCTTGGAAATTTCCGTAATTGCTGTCAAAAGAAAGAGAAAGATCCCCATTTCCTTCCTGTAACATTTATACCCATGTGATAATAATATAAATTTACATGGTTTTAATGCTCGAAGATGAGAAATCTGTCTACTGTCTACTAACGGGTAGCGTCTACTAACTGGGGGCCCCTCTAGCTTACTGTAAACTGTTTTTATTCTTCCAACAAACCACGAAGCAATTTTATTTCACAGGTTCTGAGCCTTTTCGAATACCGACTTTAATTTATTTTGTCTTATCTGAACACTGTTTTAGCGAAGTTTTGTGTCAGTTGAACAACATGGACGGAGTTGAAGGATTTTGTAAAAATCTAGATCATAAAATATAACGCCAAGTGGAATGTAATTGTATTTGGTTTATAAAGGTCAGGCAAAAATAAAATAGTGCAGGGGTCAGTTATACCAGTAAGTGATGTGGTGGCGAGTGGCAAGCATGGCAGAAGGTGCAGCCGGGCTCAGGAGGGTCCAACATTTGACTTATGCTTTGGCAGGAAGACCTCACAAAAGAATATTTCTGCGAATGTGTAGCTCTGCAAAAGGTTAGGGCACAAAATATTTTTTTTGTATTTACAAATTATCTAAGTCAACTTGATCAAGTTATTCAGCCTTGGTAAATATCTAACAAGATACAGAACATTCCAATGATCTATTTACAAACTATCATTGATGCCGTCGTTGGTTGATTAAACGTTGCACCAACAAATCCATAAAATGTAATTTTAACACCACTACCACAGTTACCACAAACAATAATCCTTTGGCATGCTACTCCAGTTATCATCGGTACGCCTAGAAAAACCTATGCAGATTTCATTGGATATGATTATATTTGCAGAAGACGGAAGAGTAATTAACATTGGTGAAGTTACGTTGAAAACTAAGGTTCCACACAACAGATGCTACGTACCCGTTCATTTCTGTAAGATATGCTTATTAGTCTAAGACAGTAAAACATCGTTGTGCAACGTTGACAAGACAGATAATCTGAACCATGTAAATAGTTCTCTTACATAAATAACACCAAACCTGGGAGTACCTCAGATTAAGGCTTAATGGGTTTCATTTTCACTTTTACTTGCAGTACCAGAAAATATACCCCAGAGCATTTTGCAACACCTAAAATGGATAATGCAAAAAGATTTGCTTGGACAAGATGTATTTTTGATTGGTCCACCAGGCCCACTTCGCCGGTCTCTGGCTATGATGTACTTGGTAAGGTATTTACACTAAAGATGAACCAATTTAGTACAATAACCTTATTTTGCGAAAATAATAACACTTGACTCCATGTTACAGGAATTGACGGACAAAGAGTCCGAATATGTATCATTGTCCAGAGACACAACAGAAACGGATTTAAAACAAAGAAGAGAAATAAGGGAAGGAACTGCTTATCACATAGACCAGGTTAAACATTTTTGCCCTGTGGAAATTTGTACGTTTATCATATTCTTTCAAATTGAAAAAAAAAAGAAATTAATGTGAAAACTATTGTGTAAAATTGGCTTTGGTATGTTTTGAAGTAATAACTCCCACGGAAAGAAAGAAAAGAAAAAATATCGGAAAAAATTATGAAGCTATATTTCCAAATATGAACTAAATGGTGAAATTTGTGTTTATATTACATAAATAGAGCGCCGTGAAAGCTGCAACAGAGGGAAGAGTATTAGTTTTAGAAGGCATAGAAAAGGCTGAGAGAAATGTACTTCCTGTTCTAAACAATTTGTTAGAAAATCGTGAGATGCAACTTGATGATGGTAGATTTTTAATGCATCCCAGTAGATATGACAAACTTCTGAAAGTAAGTGTTCATTACGATGACAGAATTAATCTAATAAACGATTCTTACCTATAATAACCGATGTGAAAATGATATTTTCCACTGTACGCCAGAAATAATACTTATTTGGTGAAAAATTCAAACTGTGCAGAAATCAAGGCCAAAACACCGTGCATTGTTTTTCAAGAACGTGCAAAGCATTAATAAGTTACACTTACTTTATTTTGCTATTCAGCAACATAGTCAGGGGGAGTTAGATGCATGGAAGCTTGTGCGAGTGAGCGATGACTTCAGGGTGATTGCACTTGGGCTTCCAGTACCTAGGTATCAGGGTAATCCACTGGATCCTCCACTCAGATCCAGGTTTCAGGCTAGAGATATTCATCCACTTCCATTTCAGGTATTCACACTTGTGTGATTTAAGTAAGAACTTTTAAAAGTTAAACATAATTCAGATAGGCGTTCGGAGCAGTGATAGATTCCAAACAATGAATAAATTCAGATAACAAATATGAATGATAGATGTGTGCTACATAAAACTTAGGAAATTACACATAAATTGTATATTTTAGGATACCATGGAATTACTAAAAGTGCTGACAAATACTTCTAGTGTGGATAGGTAGGACATTGTCTTGTTTAGTTTAGTGCACAAAGCATTTTAGTGATATGGGCTGGTCGTTGTTTAAATTAATTTGTAAGCACATGATAGCAATGTATAATTTCTGCAACTGTGTTAATCTAAATGTTGATTTTATTTCAAGAATTACACAACTTTTATCGTGTGCATCTACCCTAAGATCAGATGAATCATCTTCACTGGGTTTACAAGATTTCCCCTTAGACAATTTACCACATCTCATTAAAATTATGGTAAGTAGTTCGTTTTAATATCCATTCGAAGAGAAGAAGCTACGGCTACTTTAATACAGTAATGGTGTTTCTATCTATCAGTTTTGTTGCAAAGTGAATGCCAAATATTCATGATGATTTCAGCTCGTTTGTTTGGCATACGTGCCATTTACTCCAGGTTAGTCTTGACAAATTAGAGTGCATTTCAAAACAGCGTCTACTGTATGCTTAGATATTTTTGTCATCATGTAATGCTGCGAAATTGAGCATGTTTACCATTATGATGGAGTCTTATTGAGCGTATATTAATGGTGAATAATTCACCCAATGCAGATTTTATTGTAAATGAAAAGGCAAAAAGGTGATTTATTTTTAGGACAGTGTACCATCCCTAACTTCGTACGAGTTGATTCGGAGATTATATCCCTCTGAAGTCATGATGAGTAAGGAAGGTAGAACGTCTGTCGAGGATGTATTTAAGTCCTTTGAGATAGAATCCAAAGACGGACCTGCTGGACAGGTCATGGAAGTACGCAGACATCCTGGGGCTGCAAGTGTCCAAATACAGAAGGGCTCAACTGCACACAACTTGCAAGTATGCATGCTATTCCCAAAATAAATTAATTAAAATATAATAGAAATAGAAAAAATATTGATTCCAAGTTCGCTTTACTATTCCACACACCGTTTGATATTATGCAATGCTTACAGGTTGTGAGTGGGAAACTATCAGAATCTAGTCACACTGCTTCACCTTATATAAGCACCAAGTACCATGACAGTCTTGTGTCCGATTTAATGACTTCACACCTGGTACATGATGTGTGCATCATAGGACCACGGGTAAGTAACACTATGTGAGTATTGGTATTTATTTTAATGGAAACTTTGGTAATATTCATGTTGACATTACAAAGCATATATGTATTTGAGGCTGGAAACAAATCTGAATTTTCCATTTGATAGGGCTGTGGGAAAAGTGTGCTGGCTAAACATTTTGCAGATTTATTAGGATACCATGTCGAACCCATTATGTTATATCAAGTAAGTGCAATAATGTTTAATAGGAACTACCAACCGAACATTTTATGTCTTAATGCTGTTATTAAACATACAAAAATATTTTCAAAGCAACCTAACCCAGTTGACATGTTACACCTGTACAAATGGATGCTTTGTAGGACATGACATCGAGAGACTTGTTACAGCAACGTATGACACTACCGAATGGAGATACAACTTGGCGACCGTCACCACTTGTAACAGCAGCAGTAGAGGGTAGTCTGGCATTATTAGATGGTGTCCACAGGGTGAATGCTGGTACATTCGCCGTTTTACACCGGTATGTAAAGTACAGAAATAGACATTATTTTGCTATATACTGCTCAAATTAAGAAATAGTTTGTAAAGTAAGAAATCATTTTAAAATTTGTTCTCCAGATTAATACATGATCGAGAACTGACTTTGTTTGACGGCACGAGGTTGCTGAGACACGATAAGTATGGCAACCTCAAGCACTTTGAAAAGATAACCGATGAAGATATGACTAAAAGGTAAATATTATGTTAACCTGCCAAATTCGATGTGGAAACAGAATAAAAACAAAAAAAACCCAGCTTAATAGAAGGATGTTAAGAAACAATAACGTATTTTACATCTATGATAGTGCATGTTCTGGGCTTTGTTTTCGAGTTAAATCCTTGATGTTTGCATCAATCGTATATGTTACCAAGACACTTGTAAAATTAGTGTAAAATGTGATCGATATGTGCAATTGTAGAAGAAACTAAGGTGAAAAAATATGAATGTACATGGTCAAATATCAGATCGTTGCATCACTTTATTTAATCTCATGATCGAAATATATTGTTGGAGGTATTTTTTTTGAGATCGAAAAATATTATTGGAGGATATTAATTGAGGAATATGTTGCCTGAAGGCTGTTTTGATTGAAGTTCAGTGAATTGTAACTGCATTACTTTAATGATATATTTCCTTTTGGAGGATGTGGTGGTTCTGAAAAGAACCGGAATTTTGTAGCTGCGGTGATTTTGTCCAGTACTTTAGCTGCTTTCACTGTCACTTTCTTGTTCAAGCGTTTCATTCCAAATGATGCCGTGTTGATTGTAGAGCTCTAGTTGAAGTTTCTCAAGCTCCTCTGCATTGGCATAGGCATAGTCGTAGAATTTGTTACGCACTCCCTCCATAGTGCACAGCTTGAGGCGCAGCACATAGCGGTAAGCCTTGGAGTTGTTTGCCAGGGATCGTCGGTAGCGCACCTCGTTCTCTTCAATGATGTTATTCATGTGGATCAGCTGTGAACAGGCCATGCGGAATTTTCGGTTCTTGTCTCTGATGTTGTAGATCATCTCCGAAGGTTGCTTGGGATTCAGTGGTGAATCAGTCGGAAGTTTCTTGTTGGAGCTGATCTTTCTGTGTGGTGCCATCGTAAACAAGCACAGGTTTTCGTCTTGTTAATGTTGTTGTTCTTACCGAAGTTAGGATTCGATGTGATGATGAAGAACAGTTTATGGCTGAATATATATAGAAACAAGTGAATTACTCTTGTCATTATTTTGCCCTGTAGAATATTGCTACATTAAGCAGTTTAACAGATGTCATCTTACGCTGTTGACACGAGAAGCGGCTTCTTTCACACGCGGCGATTAGTTCAGTTATGAGTTTATTGTTGTTTCGCACCTTAAGCTGCGACCGTCAATTGGTGATGTATTCATTTAAGTAACTCATGCATAATAGTGGCACATAGCTAGGAGAAACTGCAACAAATTAACTAGTGATTATTTCTGACATATGACTGAATTCTCATGTTAAACGTGTAAATTCAAGACAGCTTTCTGAAATTTCGGAACGTTTCGGAAATTGTTTTGTAGAACCGTACGATCTTGTGTCCATAGCGTGAAGGTACTGATTGAATTAAACCAGAGACAATCAAAAATTTTAAGCAATATAAAATAGGAAAACAGGAACTTCATATGGCAAAATTAGAGCGTAAAATTGTTTTCTTATTGGTCTCGCAATTTATTATTTTCAAATCAGTAGCTAAATAATCCAAAATAAAATACAATAAAATACAAGTGATTAGCTCGAACCCATTTAAATGTCCCGTCGATAGGTTTTCTGTTGTAAAATTAATGTTTAGCTCGAACTCTTTATGTTCTCTTGAGAGTTCAAGTAAAGCTAGATGACCTGTAAGAAACAGAAGAATTTAAATGAATGAATAAATAAACGGTGGTGCTCGATGCGTGATAGACTGCAAACACATACAGAACAGAAAAGAAAATAGTTCACCACAAATTGCGACTACGGCGACCCCCGCCAATAAAAACAAAACAAAAAAAACCGCGTACTAAACACAAAGCTGACCTTATTGCAGAGGCATCCTGAGAATCGATCCGGCATTCCGTATCGTAGCGTTGTCGGAGCCTCCTGTCATTGGCAGCAGTTCTCAGCAATGGCTCAGCTCGGAACTCCTTACAATGTTCCTGTATCATCATATGCGATCACTTAGCCAAAAGGAGGAAATGCAAGTACTCAAGAAATTGGTACGTTTTCGTTTAATTTTATGCAAAGGTCTGATGAGCTGTAAGCAAAGAAAACTTATTAAACAATCTTTTTGGTTTTTTCTAACTTTTATCTTTCATGTACTGTATGTGGCAATTTAATGGAGGTTTTTAGTTGCTCTGCAACGTTAAGCGATACCATACTGAGACACGTGCTTGCATATCTTTATGTAAATGCAGGTCCCAAATATGACAGATATGCAACCAGTTATGGAACTAACACATAAGTTAAGGAAAGCGACAGATTCTAACGTAAGTGCATTTTGTTTTAGCAGTAAGAAAATTATTCCCATCTAAATTCTCGCAAATTAACAGTAATGGTATAAGTGTTGGTTCTTTTCTCAAATCATAGTTATGAATCAGAATATCTAAATTGCAGTTGAAATCAGTTGGTGCATCACTATCGACAAGGCAATTACTGCGTATAGCTCGGCGTTTGGCTGAAAACCCAACGGAAAATATGTACGATATTATACAGAAAGCTTGTTTAGGACGGTGAGTACAGTGCACTGTAAATTTTCGGTTACGTTTTATGCTGCAAATTTAGGATTGATTATTCACTGCGATTAATAGTTACTTGCCACGCTTGCTTACATTACATGTTTGTCCCTTTTAGATTTTTACCTCGTTTAGCAAGAAGTGCCTTGGACGAAGAACTGGTGTTGTTAAATGTTCAAAAACCCAAACTCCCGACATCCTTGGATGAAGTGGACAGAGCACTGACGTGTACGTTTTAACTTAATATCATTTGTGTTTTTATTACATCTTTTCACTAACTGATTTTAATACATAAAGATATCAAAGACAAGAGACTTGAAAACATGGACATATTTTATCTCTCCTTTATTTCATGTAAATTCCACGTTCAATAAAAATATTTTTCGGGTTTCAGGTGAAATTAAAGATGGAATATTGAGAGTAGGAAGTACTACAGTTCCAGTTCACAATCCGGATTTATCGATCAAAGTGCCCGATGTTCTTTTTTACGAAAATCCCCAGGTTAAAACTTCACACTTACACCGTTATTATTACTATCTCAAGTTACTTTATGAACTAAGATGTGTATATACGTTGTACATGTATTATGTAATACATAATGTAATAAAAAGGCCGTTGACCAATGTCAAGTCTATCGAATGAAACTTCATGACACTTCACCAAATTTTACACCTTGTGACACTTTTTGGTGGGAAAAGTCATGTGACTGCATTCTGGTGGAATCTTTCTAAAATTATCATCTAAAAATTGGATATTCTAGTATTCTACTCTGATTTGCATGTATATTATCACTGAAAGTTGGGATATAGCACTAATACAAATAATTGCAGGTATTTTGAGATTAAACCCATTGTTTATTTTTGAATGGGGATACCCCCTGGGTGGTACCCCCCCCATCCCTACCCCACCCCCTACCCCCAACCCTAAAGTGGGATGACTGGATGGCTAGTTTTTCAGGTGGAGAACCACATAGTCTTATCGAATTTCATTCGATAGACAATAATGGTTAAAATACATGTACATGTTCATTCTGGTTTAACTGTTCTAGTTCTTTCTCAGTGCTTAACAATTTTTGGGAAGCCTTCGGCACCCGTGTTTTGAACAGTTACTGCTTCGTGTGAAAGGTTATTTAAGTATATTTTTTGTGCAATTTAGCATTTGGCTGTGATGGAAGACATGCTGAAGGATTATTTACTCGGGGAACATCTTTTACTTGTCGGTAATCAGGGTGTTGGAAAAAACAAAATAATCGATCGATTCCTTTATCTACTCAACAGACCAAGGGAGTACGTACAACTGCATAGGTAAGACTTCACAATAGAAGATCAGTGATCATTACGTTCAGTACTTTTGATAATGTGTACTTTATGCATTACACGGCCACTAACATGAAATTGTATTAACATTTTCCAGAGATACAACAGTTCAGACACTCACGCTGCAGCCAACCGTTCAAGATGGTGTCATCATGTATGAGGATTCCCCTCTGGTAAACTGGCTTCTTTGTACCCACTTTGATACATTTCAAAGTTGTGTATTAGGAAAAACGTTTTAAAAGTGAAATTTATGTATAGTGAAATATTCATTTATTTCAGGTTAAAGCAGTCAAGAACGGCCACATACTTGTTGTTGATGAGGCAGATAAAGCTCCGACTAATGTCACATGTATTCTTAAAACTCTTGTTGAATCTGGAGAAATGCATCTGTCAGATGGAAGGCGCATTGTCAGTGGTAAGTTTACATTGATATACACGTGAACACTGTTCCGAATGGCATGTATCCTAACATTGTAAATTATGTATCATTTCTGTAATGGTGAATATAAGTGGAAACTAATTTTTGTTTGCAGCAAATTCAGGTATCCCGGCTTCAGAGAACATCATAGAGGCGCATCCAGACTTTAGGATGTTTGTTCTGGCAAACAGACCCGGGTTTCCTTTCCTTGGAAATGATTTCTTTGGAGCTATGGGTAAGGTTTCTTGCTTACTTACCAATAAACTTTGTCACATGTGATTGACCACTCTCCCACAACAGTCAGCTCATGAGCCTTGTTCTGACCCTTTAATTATGTATATTCAAACAAAATATACCATCCTTCAGGTGACTTGTTCAGCTGCCATGCAGTGGATAATCCAGACATGGAGTCGGAAATGTCTATGTTGCGTCAGTATGGACCGGACGTTCCAGAGCACGTACTGAAGAAACTGGTGGCGTCGTTTGGTGAACTGAGAGACATGGCTGATCAGGGTCTAATTAATTATCCCTACTCAACCAGAGAAGTTGTAAACATGGTGAAACATTTGCAGGTATGCATGAGTTTAGTTACGAAGTGATATGTAACCAGGTTCAATTTACTTTAGTTCAGCTGTCGTAAGTAGTTTCCCTTACCAATGTGTTCCAGTTGATAGATATGCAAGATAGAAGTTACAATCGTCTGTCGGAGGCTCATAAATTTAACACATTGCTTATTAGTATCGTAGGTATATGCTTCAATTTAGGAAAAAATGACATACATCTATTTAATTGATATTCTTTTTTCTGCTTGTAGATGTTCCCTAATGAAGGAATAACGTCAGTCGTGAGAAATGTCTTTGATTTTGACTCTTACAATAAAGAATTGAAGGAAACAGTGATACAAACATTACATAAGCATGGAATACCTCTTGGTGCCGATCCCAGTAATGTTGCTTTGGCTAAAGAGTAAGAAAAAGATTGAACATTTCATTGGAGTAGTCACTTTTGTGCATTATGGGTATTTTAGCAAATAGACATCTGTGAAGAGACGCGTTTTAAATTATGATTGCAGCTTAGGTGAACTCATGCAACTCCAACATACATATCGATAAAATGTTTTTGAGAAAGTGTGACATACGATTGTCCCTGAAGAATAGTTCTTTTGATTGAAAGACGTTTTCAATTTATCCTTTAGTATTATCATGGAATAAAATTAAATTTGCTTGTGCTAAACTGAATATACTAATTATACAATGGACAATACCATATTTGAGTATGCAACTTTTTAACTTCGGCAATATCTGTAGCCTTGTAAAAATGCAAAAATAAATATTTATTTTAGCAATTATCTGTTCTGCCACATCAATTCAAAAATGCACAAATGTGGTATTGGCCAGCTATAAATCCATCGGTGTATATTAAATCTTTATCTTGCCGAGATAAATATTTGACCAAATAAGTTTCAGATCCAAAGAATTAAAGTATATCTATCAAAATATAAATATGTTTTATAGCTTGCCATTGCCCGAATTTGAGCACATTGGTACTTTAAACATTCAACGACAAAGCGGTATGAAATCAAGGACAAAGCTCATGTCACTTCCTGTTGAAGATCGTAGACTTTCCGTCAAGGTATAATCATTCTAATATTTCGGCTAATATTTTTTAATAAAAATGTTGCTTTTTGTTGTTAAAAAAAAAACCTTTCCGAATATATCATTTATCAGCATTATTAATATTTGAGGCTGTTGCATACAAAGAAAGCACAAATAGAGACAATATAGATGTTAGTTGAGAAATCGTTCCAGAGTTAATTAACACAATATTGCTCAGGGATAATTATAGTTGTTACATTTCACGCTATTATGAGCTAGCATGTGAAAGAACGTATGAATTTACTTTCGAGTTACTTCCATGTGAAAGCACAAAAGGCAGGGGCGGATCCAGGATTTGGTCAAGGAGGGGGCCCAACTTGTCAAGTGCCGATGTTTGCCGACGGAGCGAAGCAAAGTCACGTGAGCGAGTGAAGCCAGCAAGTAACAGGGTGGGGCCCCAGAAGCCCTTGGGGTTTTCTTTAACAAATATGCATTCTCCTGTATTTCTGGGGAGGGCCTTAGGTAGGGTTTTCTGAGTGAAGCAAGGCTAGAAAAAAATTGGAGACATTGTAATGAAATAATGCCAAGTGCAGTGAGGCAGGCAAATTTTTAGAAAATAAATGTTTAAACATAATGCCGAGTGAAGTGAGGCTAAAAAATTTTGCAACTTATAGTCTAATTTTAGTGTTTTGAGGTGCTGGGGCCCCAAAGTTGCACCCCAAAACTGGGGGCTAGGGGAAGCCTGGAGACATTGTAATGAAAATGATGATGAGGGCAGTGAGGCTGGAAAATTTTTTAGAAAGATAATTCTTAAATATTATGCCGAATGAAGCGAGGCTGAAAATTTTTGCAAAAGATTTTGCTGAGGTGCTTGGGCCCCAAAACTGGGGGCTGGGGGGGGGGCAGGGCCCCCCCTGGATCCGTCGCTTGGGGCACAACAGCTTCAAAGACAAGCTCAGCCAACAGTACAGCTCCAGAGCTGTCTACATGTATAAATCATACAGTGCAATAAATACGCCGGGAAGGGCTAAATATGGACATATGCGTGGTTTTTCATTATATAACACTATGCTCACCAAGTCTATAATCATTGATTTATCTATCTTCACTGAATTGAGCTGAATGAATTCTCAGATGAGTGAACGGCTGGGGAACTAAAACTTGAAAACTGAAAAACTGCCGTCATAGTATCATAGACTAGTCTTAAAAACGTCAACTTGAATGGTCCTTGGTCCATGCGCACCAATATTATGCGTCAACTTGTTTATGGTAAATTTCAGATGATAACTTCCGTACCTGCGCAGTCGACCACCCTGACGTCACGAGTTCAAAGTTTTAGGGTAGAAGAAGGGAGAAGGCCTTCAATTTTTATTAATTTTGTGCCTATTTTGAGACATTTGTACTTTCATTCCAAGGTAAACCAAAGGAGAATATATTGGAGTACTTATAGGCTGTCCGAAACATTTCTAAGGTGAGTGAAATTAAAGTTATTTGCTTTGACATTTCAGGAACTTTATCTCATTTTACTGGATCGTCCATGTTGGAAAATGTGTTGTGGTTTACAATTTGCTCGCGATGTCTACTTTGTTTGATTGCGTTTGACATCTTTTAAATATGTGATGTACAGAATGTTCAGTTTAGGATAAACGAAATAATAGCGAAAGGGGTCGATCAAAATTGATGTTGAGATCAGAAACTGGCTTGTACACCAAGTGACATTTCTGTTTGACAGGGCGTTCATTGTGTCAGAATTGGATTTCTGGGGCGTGACGTATTTTACACTGAACTTGTCATTTTAAGCCCATGTAAGTCAGACTAAATAAATGTTATGTCATTTTAAAGTCAGTTCTGCGTATGAGTGAACTAGACGTAGGACACCAAAATCTGGAATTAACTCCTGAATGCAAACAGTTCGTGGCCTGTAAATAGCCATGGAGCCATGGGGGAGAACTAAATTGGCAAAATGTCAAATTGGAAACAGTTGAGTAATGCATGACAAATTAGTAGGAGCTATTCCTTGTTGACATTTTGGGATCCTTCACAATACATTCAGACTCCATTACAGTAAAGTCTACATTTCACTCACTCGTTGTGAGCAGTACTTGTATAACAGCGGAGTTAGTACGTTAGGCCTAATATTAAGCGTTTTGACAAGTTAACACAGAAGTATGTTTTATAGTAACAGAGAAGGTGGGACTTTTGTGTAATTACAATGAAAGTAGAAAACACATAAGACATCATCATTCTAAAAGCTGCTTGTAATGTTTGTCGAACATCAAGGCAAAATTGCCAGGAATTCACATCTAAATATTTGCTTTGAATTCCCCATTTAGGTTCAGTAGGCCTGTGCATAAAGTAGCAAACATGACACTTCCTGGACCAAACATCCAAGTACTAAATAGACCAAGTCGTGATACTTTTGGGGGTAACCTGATAACACGACAAATCTCCTTAAACCCACATGAGCGTGCATGAACTGATTTTACCTTTGGGGATACCATGTACTTGAAAACGATGTCCCTTTGCGTTTACTTAAATTGATCGATTGCAAAAGGTTTTTGGCCAGAACTAAAGAAAAGGCCAGTACCACTTAACTCCGATACCTACACCGTACAGTGTTATTTGTGTTCTTCCCTTTTCTGACGTCCGAATCAATTGGGTTGGGTCTTCAGTTCTTGGCTCATGTATGCAACAAGCAAGCACGAGTCATTCTGCACACAATAAATGATCACTTCTCTCCAGGCACACAGTGTACAGCTGTCTGCAGGACTAGCAAATCCAGAATCATGGATTGTTGATGGTTTTTGGCTCATTTGGCATAAATTGCCCAAGAGCCTATAGAATCATGAATTGTCCGTTGTCCGTCGTCGTTGTCGTTGTTGTCATAGTTGTCGTTGGCGTTGTCTGTGCACACTCACCCTGAGCACACTATTGATCATAGAGACTTCATATCTTACACACATATGCACC
>JBCAUI010282745.1:0-15770 GCA_038406195.1 Haplosyllis anthogorgicola
AATACACACTAAGAAGGAAGCAGCCAGCACGGGTAGCCAGCTAACCGCACACCCGAGCTTAGCTACTTACCACAATTGCGTTGCATTCCCATTTCAGGTGTCAAAATAAATGCATTATGTGACTTGTTTTGTTTTATTTATTTAAATAAACCTAACTTTCATAATTATGATTACATTATAACAGAAAAATCTAGATATGTATCACCACTGACTGACGTCATGGTCTGTTGGAGGCAATGGAATCATATCCGGATCTAGAAGGTAATCTATGACGTCATCACGTTCCTGTAGAAGGTGAATGAACAATGATGACGTCATACCCTGTGTGGTTCTTCTGTATTCAGCAAGTTGATCAGCTGGTGCACCACCCGTGCAAACCAATTTGCAAACTGCAGAAAATCCATTGTTTGTTAACATTTGATAATCTGGAATGTGTTTCAGTGTGTATGTGTTTGTGTCTCTGTGTGGCGGTGGGGGAGGGGGGAGATGGGGTGAGTGGGGTGCCGGAGGGTTGGGGGTTGGGTATTGGTGAGTGTGTTTGTGGTTTTAGTATTAAATGTAGACATTATTTCCTTTTGCGTTAAACTATTTCAATGTAATGAACAAATGATCTCACTTTCCACAAAGTATTCGTCCATGAAATCACAATGCCCAAACATCTGCAAACATACAACAAAATAACGTAAAATATGTCGAATTTGAAGTGTCAGTGATTTTGTCACAATGTCAGAAAAAGGATTGCTGGCGTTGCGTCAGACGTGAAAAAAACTTTCAGCGCGTATTCATAAACTAAACGCATCGATGGTAACGATGTAATGTTAAGCCAAATTGGCTAACGCTCACGGGAAGCTCAACGCATGCTAAACGCTCCAAAATTAGCTTGCGTTTAGTTTACGCCACACTGAAGATCAGTCAGCTTTCTTGAGGGTGGAGATGCACCCTCCAGCTGCAACACCCACAAATTACTATCAACATTTACTACAGAATCGAGAACGTTCGAATTTATAAATCTCAGTGCGAATGCAACCTACGTTGTTTCCGGTGCGTATTTTTGAGTCTAGCCACTGGTCATACGCCGCGATGTAGTCTCTGCCCGCTACATTACATGTCGCATTTGTACCAAAGAATACACCTGGTACCGGCAGAGAGATCTCACTCTCTACTGTTGCGAAGGGCTCCAGCATAAAAACTGCCTGAAAAGAAGATTCTTATGTTCACTTCATTCTGAGCTTTGAGAAGCTTAAAGCTGAGGTTCCACCCCTTATGGGATCACAAAAAGGGGGTAGGGGACAGTTCATTCTTCAGTCTTGAGCCAGAAGTCACTTGTACCAGTGAGGAAATTCCATTTTGTGAGAAACAGCTATTAATTCCACGTCATTAGGTAAATTAAACCAAAAAATAAAGAAATTGGAATAAACAAGGGAGTATATCTTTAGTGTTTTGTATCCTGGTATGATATGTTACCTTGGAAAAGTTGGGATACTCGTGCTCCTGGAGAACATCCAGAACATCAGCACAACCAGCGGAGTGGCAGGCGAACCCAACGTGATCCCACGAGGCCGTGGTACCATTGAGGTAATCCGCCATGTTGTCCTCTAACTAAAAGTGGCATCCATAAAAGCAAAACAGTAAGGCATTTATTAAGAATTCGATGAACCCAGTAGTGTACTGGTGAGTATTCACACAACGCCCAATAGTTGCTCAGAGAAGAGCGCAATGTTTAAGTAAATCGTGCCCTAACCATACCAAGGTGTACCCATTTAACACCCAGGTCCATGTGGCTTCCTTTTAAAAGTGTCAATATGAAACAAGACAAGATAGACTTAATGTGTTTTTTGTCCCAAGGCTTTAAAGTGGATATCTAAAGTTATAGCACTTACTCAGCACAACCAACGGACACGAAAATAGATTTTGACTAATAAGTTGTGCGTTTCTCACAGATTTGTCACGTATTCCAAAGTTTCTATTCATGAATTCAGGTCAGGGTGTAAAATGGTAAGTACTTGAATAAAATAAAACTTGGAACACAGGACAAATTTTCGAAATTTATGTCAGTTTGGTAATTTTTCTCGTTTTCTCATAATTTTGTTCACACATAGTGATTCAATAGAAATCTAATCCACTCCCAGAAGTTAATGTTCAGTGTAATATGTCTGAACCATAGGTTGTTTTCATTGCTACAAGTTAAAACTTACCCATTGCAAGGCTTCACCTATCTGGATTCCCCCGTTTATGGTGAGTGGCGACAGAGTTACAAAGCCATGAGCGGTCACCTGCGATATCCAGTCACTTAAAACAGGAAAGTATGACGCATTTGGAGACAAATGGACAGAACTCTCATTTTCTTCCTTTTGCAACGTGGTCTATGCACCAAGAAATATGTATACACAATCCAAAAGAGACGGCATGATCATAGACGGTCCTTGTCCAGTACGATTCGGCTAAATTCGGATTGTCACGTAAACATTTGGTTACTTTTTTTCAGAAGGAACATTTTTCATCAACTTATAAACAAGTCAACTAATCTAGCATTTCAAAAAAGTTTTTACACATAGGAAAGATTTGTTAACTTTTGGTGTTCCAAGGATTTTTTATCAGGAAGAATCTGCATGTGAAAACAAAATGTAAACAAACTATCCAGATCCTTCACGGGACAACTCTAATCCATGATGTGAATCCTCCACAGGAGTCACAATTTTGGAGCATGTTAATTGTTGGATTTTAAAAGTGTGAAATTGTTTTTTAATTGCAATATTACTTGTTCCTAGTAAAGTTTACCTATACAGAACTGGAGGCGTTATTCCTCCCCATCCGGACATGAAGACAATAATGGCAAACTCATCTTCTACAGCAGGATAATCCACTGAAATCAAACCTCGAATCTTATTGTCGGTGAGAAAAGCTGTAAATGTTTCCACTGAGTACAAAATGAGCAATTCAGTAGAGGAGTTTTAGCGAAAGGTTCTCTTACTTAACTGTTCGTTCTTTGATACACTTCACATGGATTGTTCAGAAATTATCGAATATACAGAATTTCAAAACTTTTGACAGTTATTTTTCTATAGCGATAGTTTCATAAACTCAGACAATCCGTATCAATTTGTGACAGCTTTTGGAAAATATAGGCATGTGCAACCTGTTTATCCCTGTCTTTGTGGCAGTGGATTAAAATGGTTTCATTTACTTCGTAGTAAAATGAGGAACTTTGTCTTAGAACATAGCTATTGAGCAGTCAGATTCTAAAACGTCTTTTGTTTGTACATATTTTAACTCCAAATAGGCATCCTGAAATCTTAGATTTAATTCTGTACCTCTGACTTGCATTGGGATGTCATGATCCTGTGGAGTAAACAGATAAGAATCCAGTGTTCCTGTTAATGATCCCGGATCATATGGACTTCCTGATTCTTCCACGTACACAGCTTCTAAAAGTGGATATTGTGAAGGAAAATATTTTCGAGGAGCTCGAAAAATCACTTTGCACTTTTCAAATCCATTTGCATAGCATTAAAATGTTTTCACTTCACTTTTGCATGTTATTTTTCCACTTACCCGACACAGTATCGAATAAACATACGAAGACAAGTAGTATCAAAATCATATTTGATTTGTTTGTAATTGATTTATCTTTGATATTGTCTTTGTAAACCCCACTTAAATGGGTCCACTTTTATACAGGGACTTTTAATAATAAATATGTGGTTTCTCACCTTTTTATGATAAGGCCGTTTTTGTATTTTGCATTTGGCCTTGATCGAAATGTTAGTCGTGTAAAAAGTAGCAGCTGAATTAGGTTAAATCAGGTTTCATAACGATATAGTCGGATGTGAATCAATAATTTCTTGACTCCAAAACTTCTCATGACAAGGTACCTCATTCAAGGTGTAGCAGATCTCAATTTTTCTGTTTTCCGCCCGACGATAAGCGACGATAAGCAACAATATACCGAGATGAGACATTGCCTTTTTCCATAGCACAAAAATTTCATTGTGTGAGAACATTGGTTTTGACGTTTTATCATGGTATGGTAGTATTCATTTTTAAGATATATGCAGATATCAAAATATCTCAGCATGAAATCCACAGTGCTCAAAATAGTTATCTGCCAAGTGCTTCAAAGCCTTTTCCAAGAGTTATCATCACTTATGGTCGGGTGGAAAACAGAAAAATTGAGATGCTGCATAACTACTATGCCGGTGTCTGGCGATTGGGATTCTTCTGTTGAAAGAAATTTCTAAACTCCATACTAAATTGATTACTTTTTCGTCCTTTTAGTCACCATTACAATTTATGGCAATTTCACAGTTATCAGTTTGCAAACACACACCAGGAACAGGATTCGTTTAAGAGTAATTTGATTCTTTCCAAATGCAAAGTATTAAGAGCATGAAAAGAATTCACAGCGTTTTCGTACCCATGTACACACTTATCTGGATACGCTTTTAGTGCTCCAAGCCCCCTTAGTGGTGTCGTAACTAAGTGGCACTCTGACGACTTAAACCTCTAATTTAAACACTTGGAACATAGATGTAAACACATTAACAAAACACATATACGTCAGTTAAGGTGTTTGCGCACATGGTTACGGAAAGCACGGTCTGCAGCATTTATATCTCTATCATCTCTCTATTCTATCCAAGAAGACAAACTTTCACAGTATCAGAATTCATTTATTCGTTTAAATAGTCTAACCTCCACTGCTACTGTTGAAAATTTTAGAAATCGAGACATGCATCACCACTGGCTGACGTCATGGTCTGTTGGTGTCAGTGGAATCATATCCGGATCTAGAAGGTAATCTATGACGTCATCACGTCCCTGTAGCAGGTGGATGAACAGTGATGACGTCATTCCCTGTGTGGTTCTTCTGTATTCAGCAAGTTGATCAGCTGGTGCACCACCCGAGCAAACCAATTTGCAAACTGCAGAAAATCCATTGTTTGGTGACATGAAAATAAAGTAAGATCATGAACATAAGCAGATTTTCTCTTATCTCGAAATAAATGCCTAAACTTGTCAATCAGGGACATAAGCGTGGGTGTTTGTGTGAGCATGCGCGTGTGGGTGTTTTCCATAGTCTTTGTCAGTGAAATCAGTTAGAACGTTACAAGCTTCTTAGTGCTAATTTCTGTTGGACCAGGGTCCATTTTTGGGGCCACTAATTGGTAACATGGTTTTAAAACCAGGGTGGTTTTCTCGCCCGCACCCTTGCATGCAGCCATGCAATTGTCAAAAGCTTTCTCTGCACCTGCACTCTGGACTACACCGTGAAGAGCGACCCTATGGCCCAGCGCAGGTATGCACAAGAAACAGCCTTACTTCACTGACTTACACTCACAATTGCAAAGGACAAATAAGAAACAAATTGGTGATTGCCTAATTTGGAGCTAATGTAGACCAACAATACATGTCCGCGTAATCGCCCCGTACTGATGTACACTGGCCACTGAAATAAATGACAATAAGTTGAATGAAGAAATATTCTCACTTCCTACGATGTACTCGTCCAAGAAATCGCAGTGTCCAAACATCTACAAACATAAAGCAAACTACTAAGTAGTCAAAACAGATCGTACACAACTAGAGTAAAACCCACGTTCAAACCGGAAGCACGACGTTCCGCTAAACAAAGGTGGATATTTAAAATTTTATCAAATTTGAGTTGCTCAAATTTCTGTCAATTTAAATAAATCCAACATACGTTGTTTCCTGTGCGTATTTTTGAGTCTTGCCACTGGTCATAAACCGCTATGTAGTCTCTGCCTTCCTCGTTACATGTCGCATTTGTACCAAAGAATACACCTGGTACAGGCAGAGAGATCTCACTCTCTACTGTTGCGAAGGGCTCCAGCATAAAAACTGCCTGAAAAGGAGATTCTTGTGTACTGAGCTCCAGGAAGCATACTGAAGTTTAGCTGAATTGAACAATTTCTTAATTTTCAGGTTTTGTCATTTCAGTGGCAACTGTCGCAGTCCCTTCATGAGATCAGCGAACAACCCATTTAGGAGCCAGTGGTATCTCATTGCGGTACAGGTTTCTAACCAAGAAAAATCACCTATGAGCTAGCAAACTCTCTTCAACAATTATGTAATAGCATTTACTTTGTTATGTCTTAATGGAATGACTCAACTGCTGGCTTCTATCAAGCTATCTGTGACAGGTCAGTTCCATATTTATTTTTCTGTTGTCTTAGTTTTCAGTTAGGACCCCAATCTGAGAATGTTACCTTAGCAAAGTTGGGATCCTCGTGATCCTGGAGAACATCCAGAACATCAGCACAACCAGCGGAGTGGCAGGCGAACCCAACGTGATCCCACGAGGCCGTGGTACCATTGAGGTAATCCGCCATGTTGTCTTCTAACTAAAAGTTTCAACCATTAAAAGTGCAGCACGTATTAATATTTAAGATATACTGGTGAATTCCGCAGTGTAGTAAGCGTTCGTAGGGGCGTTACAGACGACCCAAATTTGTTTTCAAACATTGGGAAGTGACTCGGCAGATCACAGCTCGATCATACCAATGTGTAACAATTGGTATCAAGAAGAAAGGAACAGGGTGCTAGCCCTGTGAAACTGCCACCTGCTCTGACGCATCATCGTTGAGTGAGTTCTCAGGGGAATCTCCGGCTGGGAAGTTGAAGTATAAACCCTAAATGGTAACTAAGTTGTCGATATTGGCTCTTTCAGTATCACTTATTTTTAAAGATCTTTCAATGTTCTGTTCTTACCCTCTACCTATTTTTTCCTATTATCCATTTAAAAATAAAAAGACCATTTTAAATTAGTGACTCTTTACAAAAATGTCAGAAAAAACTGTTACGCCAAAAATGACCAAATTTAGTAATCGACCCAAATTAAACTTTTTCAAATCACTAATGTTAGCTAATTTACTAGTAATAACATGAAAGTCTTTGCCTAATTAAGTAAGTTTACGTTATTTTTTAAGCAAAATTAATTTTGAAAAACCTTTAACGCGGCGCAACCTTGAAATTGCTGAATGAAGAGGAATATATCACAAACTACATAAAGATACTGCGATGGAAATCCGATTTCTTACGAAAGATGGCCATTCTGTTTCCATATGTTGCAAACTTCATGTTATTTTTGTCGGGTGCTATTACATCTCAAATGCAATTATCAAATTACAGTGAAACTTGTCTTGGGCGAACATTCTTTTGGGAGAACTGAAAGGAATTGACAAACTTTTCTGATCACCAAATTGTTTTTTTCACCAATTTGACTTTGTTTTGGGCGAACACTGTCATCGACGAACTGCTCGCCTTGCGCAGTGGGTAGTTCTCCCAAAACAAGTTTCACTGGTTTTTTACCCTTTTCCATTTGTCACAGACGAAGGATATGCTTACTGTATAATGTTAACAAAATTCGCTGTCGTAAAACCAACAGAACTCTGGAGGTAACACTTTTGTAAACCAACAACAATAAAACTCACCCATTGCAGAGCCTCGACAATTTCTCTTCCACCATTCAAAGTAAGCGGTGACAGGGTTATAAACCCGTGAGCCGTTATCTGCGATATCCAGTCACTTGAAAATAAAAACAAAACTGAAAACATTATTTCATTATAACTTTATAACTTTATTACTCTGGTTCAAAATGCATGTAGTCTCAGGTGAGGTGCAATTAAAACTGAATAAAGATGGCTACCAAGATACTAATGATGCTAATGCGTAACTCTAATTAACCAATAGGATAGTCTGCAGACTGTCACATGACTGCAGCTGCAGGTGTAAGGCAGAAAGCCTGCAGCACCCATGGTGTTAACTCTAATTGCAGTCTGTAGACTGCAGTGGTCCAGGTGGTAACTATGACCGAAGTCTAGTCTTTTAACAAAACATTCTCCCGTGGCATTTCTTCATTCTTACGCGCAATTTGTTCTGCAAATTGTGACCCCGGAATAAACTCAGATTTAGGGCAGCGTGACTTTTGCTTAACTGTATTTACTATCACAACATGTTTCTGTATCAGTTAAATTTACCTGTAAAGAATTGGAGGTACCCAGCCTCCAAATCCTGAAACAAAAACGACTATGGCAAACTCCTCTTCAATTGCAGGATAATCCACTAAAATTAAATGGGAGATTTACGAAAGGTAAAAAAATGTAAGATATTGAATGGAAGTTCTTCTAATTTTACCGTTGTATTATAATTCTTGACTCAAATCCGGAAATTTCTATCAGTTTTGGAACAATACGTAGCACATCAAAAGCACTGTTTCTTCTTTGTTTTACACGTTTCAAAATCAATAGGAATGTCATAATTCGACTTTTCCATTTTAAATTCAGTTTATGGCATTTTGGCATTGCGTCAAGATGAAAGGAAATAACCGCCTACTAAAGACGATCGGTTAAAATAAACTGCTCTACATTTTAGTGATTGTGCCAATCTATTGTAAAATAGGCTTATTTTCTGTATTCATCATGCATCTTTAAGCAAATGAAACATCTTTGAATGCTTGACGCAATAGCATACCTCTGACTTGCATTGGAATGTCATGATCCTGTGGAGTGAACAGGAATGAATCCAGTGTTCCTGTTAAAGATCCTGGATCATATGGACTTCCTGATTCTTCCAAGTACACAGCTTCTAAAAGTGAATGTCAAGTGATTAGGGAATGTTGGTGTATCTCATTTTTATTATTATACTTTCGAAATACGATTACATCATATCACGTAGAACATATAACATTACAGCACAGTATGAAATCACATACTTTTGTCATGGCAGAAATTTCGTATCAAATCTACAACCCAAAGCACGTTAAGTTTTATGTGAAAACAGGTGTTGATATGCCTTGTACTCACTATATGTTTTAAATAAACAAACAAAAAAACCCCACTTTCTTGTGTATACTAAATTTATACGTCTGCAATAATGTCCAAAAAATTAGGAAAAAAGGAATAAAATTTTACCTGTTAATACACCAAATAAAATTACAAAAGCAAACATGGTAAAAGTCATGTTTTCTTTCTTTGTGATAGTGAGGCAAAGTTTTCAACTTTGAGATATTTTAAATATGTTGAGTTCCCAGATCATTATGTCAAGGCTATTCTAATATTTTTGTACATTTTAGCCTTGATCAAAATGTCCTTTTTCATAATATTAAAAAGTTATCTAAACTGTTATGTAGTTCTACACAGAAAATGTTCTTCAGTTTTGAATAAGTCTTTTCTTTGAATCGTCAACATTCAAGGCTACCAAATAGAAATGAATATTTATTTTTTTTCGACAGAGGAAGAAATGTCTGTTCTTAGCTTTTCATTTTGGAAACAATAGGTTAATATTTCAGAATGAAAGACCCAGCATAGAATTTTATTACAGCAAAATGAAATCAATTTTAATCTCTGTATTCGTACGGCATACCACGCATATATTCTTAAGTCTCACACTTTGCAGGCTACTACCATGTCTCTAAGTGTACAGCTGGAGCTACTTCTTAACCCCCTCGTTTTCCCAATCATAATAGGTTAGGTTAACTGCTAACCGCAAGTCGGTTAGTACACAGAAATCGTAGCATTTTGGAAACGAAGAAGAACAAAGGAGAGAACGAAAGAATTTCACGCTGTACTTTTGATGCGCTATTGTTAAACTTCTGATAAGAATCTCGTGTACTGCACATGAGGGTATTTTTCTCTTCGCAGGTGAGGCGATTTCCTAGTGTCTAGCAGACATAGCGCAGCACATGCACACTGCAGTCAACGCGGGTGCGCTATTTCCTAGTGTGTGGCAGAAAAAACTCATCACTGCTAACCTTCAATTGTAACGCAGTGGGGAGATATAGCTGTGAAGCTGTCGGATAGGTAACAATATAATGCCATTAAAGTCCAATGAGATTACGGTTAATTTGAAAAAAGACTCAAGAGTCTGTCAAAACAATACCAGACGGGTGTTTAATATTTGATGCGATATGACAGCTATTGAGGGAAGATTGTGTAACTCTGTCGGGAATGGTGGTTTTACAGTGACAAATAATTTAATTACATTCAATTGTAACTTCTGATGTGTTCAGGCAAAACACTCAAATTTTCTCTTAGGTATCTGGTGGCTGCATCTGAAATTGTTGGTTTTTAAAACAGTAACATCAGTTACACAATAAATCATTGTGTGACCATTTAGGTAAATGACTAGAAATCCTCACCTTTCTTACATATAAAGTCTCAAGGGAATAGTGCTTTGTAGGATTTCAGGTAATTTGAAATGCTTCTACTACTTCGTAAATGATTCATAAATGGGCAAGTTTAGTATGTGAATGAACAAAGTTCACAATATGTGTGTGTGTTTTTCAAAACAAATTTGGTTGTGAAATATGTAATTTTTATCATAAAAACTTATGTGAATGATGACTAAAATTGACTAATTACGGAGATGTGGAGGGCATGTAGGGTGTAAATTTCAACGAGTCAATTCGATAGATGTGCAGCCTAAAGCTGTCTCTCTTCTATTACAATAGCTATAATTTGATATATTATAACTTTTAAACAAGTTCTATTTAGATTGGATAAACAAGGAGTATGCTACATCAACTTCGTCGATTTTATTGAAAGGAGAAACAGCTTCCAGTACATTGACTGTCAGATGTGTCCTGTGACATTTCAGTTTACGGGTTATAAAGCAGCTCTATAAGCGTGTACTTCTTAGTTTTGTCTGATAAAAAGTCCATCAAAGTCGCAAGAAGCCAGTTGAACTCCGATAGACTCATGCCCACTAAGCATCAAGAAGGATTAGGTGTAATCAAGAAGTCCTGATGAAGTTCTTTCTTCCACTTAATCCCTGTAACTTAATGCTGACCACCACTTCAAAAAGATAAGAACTCCCATTATATGTGACCTAAACAGGCTCTCATATGCCCAAAGAAAAATTTCCCTTTTCCCTTTCTTTGGAAATTGCGTGTCCTCTTAGAATGTGTCAGATTTGGTCTCTGAAAAGTGACATAACGGGTAAAAGCCATATTAAGGTGAATTTCTTATCTTTATTTATTTATTTTGGTTTTTTTTGTTGAATGTAGTTAAGCTTCCGTATCAGATCATGAAATTACTATTATATGTTTAGCGTCCCGCAACAACTGAGTTGAATGGGCTCAGCATGAAATACAATTGTTGCAGATAAGATGTAGATGTATCAGATAACCAACTCGGTGAGATCCTGGATCAATTTGGACCATTAAAAACTTGAAAGTTTCTGTACATTTTTCAAAAAATCATTTCTTTGTTTTACTTTATATGATGTGACTAATTTTAATTCTCTCGTATGTAAATTTATTATTGAAACTTGTGGATTAGTTTCCAGGCATAAAGTCTTTTTTGTGTTGAAAGTAAAAACAACTTTCAGGACTCTTAATGAGACAACCTTCAACAGCAAAATATGTCTAGTTGCTGCGGTTACAAAAAAGATAATTAAATTTGTAGAATTGTATTGAACTATTCTCAAACTTCGATATTTCTTTTCGACAAGCTAGACAGTGTTGAATGACTCAAGACAAAAAAGTTAAGCGAGTCTTGTGTTTCCAATAAAAATCTTCCTCAAAAATCCAATACCTACGTGTTTCCTACTTTTCAGTCAATTCGTATCTACTCATCAATCAAGTAGATACAGGCTGGACAGGAAGTCAAATCTCATACAAACAAGTCCAACAAAAGCAAAGAAGTCTGAAACCTGGTGCTCTGCGGACTTTGGTAGGATTACGTTTCCAGATTGGAGCAGCATTGAAGCCCTTTCTCTGACTTAAGCCCCGTTACTTGACTCCGAAACTCCTTGGTAAACAAGATAAGGTATTTCATTATGCTGGTGTCGGAGGATTATGACTCTTCACTCCGAGGTGATTTATAAGACTCGTTTCCCAGTGTTAAAGAGCAATTTTGAGTGCAACACACAATACGTAGAAAACATGTCAAACACCTGTTAACTTGTGTATTTCCAGGGGGTGGGATCGAATGTGGATAACTTCGCAGGAGTTTGAACTATTGGGTTGTGTAGCCAAATGATACAGTGATCTGTATTATGTTACAGTCTGATCTCCAGGTGCCACAGATGTGACTGCAATAACATTGACTCATTTAGCCACAAATAGCTGCTGAAATTAAGCTCCATTGACTTTGTATGGAGTTAATAATTTGTGATGATTTGTGCAATATATGCATGTTATTCTGTGCATTTGATCAAGATTTATTCTATAGCACATTAGAACAGTTTAACAAATCATTATTCACCTATTCACCTTGCGAATAGTTCATAGTCCATGTGAAGTTTTCCACATCCGATCCCACCCCCTGATTTCCGGATAATGAAAAATTGAACGTAAGACTTCAGAGGTGATTGATTTATGTTCCAAAGTTAGACACATTTAGCTACAAATTTCTCACATCATTCAGCTATTATTCTCGTTGAAAGTATCTGTTGTTTTAGCTGTGAATTTTATGCGATATAAGACAATGAATATTTATTTCCGCATCATAAATCTAAGAGAATCTATGGTGTCGATGTTTGAATAAAACAAAAGTGTGCTCAGAAGTGCCTATTTTATCACAAGGAATTTCAGGAAACAATTCACGAAATAATTCATGAAACGAGGGATGACCTGTCGGTGCACAAAGCCGCATGCCGTATTTATCAATAAGTCCAACCCTAAATTACACTCTAAATGATCTAAAGTGGCGTGACTTCACTCTGTCTGGCTTGACTCTACTCTGTCTGGCTTGACTCCAGTCTGTCCAGCATGACTCTATTCTGTCCTGCATGACTCTATTCTGTGCGGCTTGGCTCTAATCCATCAGAAAACAACTGAGCCATCTCATCAATACAGAAAGCCTCAACCCTCTATCGGGCATGAGGATCAACTATTCATGTCTGGTATTTAAAAATGATTTATAATTCCTTTTTTATCACAGTAACAGTGTTAAAACAAAAATAACAACTCGTATATAGATGTTCTTATCAAGAATTAGCTTCATTTTTGTGTTGTCGTTTCCCTGGGGGATGTTGTGATTATCATACTTGCACATCCCAATCAAAATTATTCTCTCACAGTTTGCCTCTCTCTGCAGCAGACACGGTAATTAAGTTACTGAGGATCAATTTTAGGAGGCTCTTCAATTATGCTTTTCTTCCGCGAGGTTAATTAGCCTATTTAAACACCCACTTAAGCAGCAGTAAGGCTGGCGTAGACTGCATGACTATTGACTTGACGAAAAAACCAAGATACCAGACTAAGTTTCAGAACCAGACGCAAACATGTCCATGATGAATTATCCTCCATGGTCTGGACAAAGGTTTTTGTTATGGACATAAACTTTTATTTTATTGCTACATGAGAAAAATTAAGTTCACGGATCTTTATTCTGCGAACGATGGAAATTAACACTGTGCTTTTTCACTGAATGAAAGTTATCGCGTGTAATTTTATTGATCGCAAAATATAGTGATGAATGCAGGACTTATGGAGGTTAATTAGCACATTTTAAACTTGGAAACTGCTCCTAATTTTTGAGCAGGCTTACCTTTTAGATGCTTGTGTGCGAGATATAAAATAAAAATAAAATAAATAAAAACTAATTGGTCCCGCCTATTATATAAGAGTGCCGAGTAATGCTACCGTTAGCGTAATGGCTGTCGCTTAACAATGCTTGTTGCAGCGATTACACTCTATCGGTGGTATAAAACTTTCGATTGGGTCCGTTTCAGAGCCCTGTTTACGGCGGAGAACCCTAACGGGTTGACGGTTTTTATCTAAGGTTTTGATATTTTTCACCCTCTCGATTAGGCAGATTAGGCAGATTTGGGGATTAAGCAGGGGATTTACACTACTTGAAGTAAAATAACTGACAATGTTCAATGACTATTTTAAAGTTCATCGTTTAGTTCTTTTTAAGTCACTATTATTAGACATGTACTAAATTAGTGTAAATGGTTCTGCCTAGTCTGCTTAATCTACCAAGTCTGTCGAATAGTGAAGGCAGATGAAACAAATAAAAAAAAAACCTTCAATGGTTCTGGTTAGGTCTACTTCAGAACATGCGTGCGATCAGGGCTTTTCCACTGAAACACAGATCCTATCCACTCTGTACTAACGTTGGGGATGTAGAAGCCAGATTGTGAAGGATCACTTCAGCTAAAAAAAAAAGTTGAGGAAAGCAGCAAAGCTAAGGTTATAACAAATGTAAAGTGGACAATATATCACCACTCTATTGATGAACACAGTATGTAAATGTGGAGGTACAATGTACACGTATCAACGAAATAAAATAGTTTCCCTGGCAATATATGACATTTGCCAGTAAAGTGCTAATACAGCGGACATGATTGCTTGCCATATTGGGCAGTTGATTGGTATTTTGTGAGTCCATTTGTGGCAATTTCCTAGTAACCGGTGAAGTTATCTGCGTAAAGATTTCTTTGCACTAGTAACTTTCCAGTGTCTTTTAATCAGTGCACAATTTATACCACGGTCCACAGATGTGTAATTTGTCTTATTACTGAGTACAACTTTGGGAACAATACTAAATTCTACATGAAAGCATTATATCTGTAGTACCTGGCCAGTACAACAACCAAATGAATCCTAAGTATCCTTTCTTGTGGGTAATGACAATGTGACAGTTTAAAACTCTTGTATTTTATTGTTGAAGTGAAGAATCGCAAAATTTAGCCATCTTCTCATTTAGATAATGTTGAAAATGTTGATTATTTAATTAAATATAATCTGTCAAACGGTAGGGTACAAAGATTTTATAGCTAAAATTATGTGATGGTGTGCTGAACTGCAACAGTTAAGCATAGAAAACTACTGCGGCTCCACAATTGTGGCAGCACCTGACAGCAACAAAAGTATCTTAATTCAATTGTATTTCTTTACATGTATTACATTAAACTAAAGGGTGTGTAATATAAAAGTAGGAGCAAAGTTGGGCGCCTTTACAAATTTCATTAGCAACTTCGATCAAACCAAATTAGAACTTTAGCAAATTGAGAAAAAATTTCTGCTGTTCCTTTTTATTTAAATTCGCCAGCTCACACTCAATAAATGTTTAATGTGATATGACAAGGAGTTCATAAAAACCTTGTTTTCCTTCAGGGGAAGGTGTCGCTGTTGAAACAAAACCTGACAGTAATTTTATTAAAGATTCAGTAGATTCCACTTATTTGGAAAGAAAATTTAGACAAGATCTTTCTGCATTTCACTTTGAAGATTTTTGATGTACGGGTGGATTTCAAAACACTTGTGCACATTGTGTATTATTTGATATGAGGAAAACATGAGATTCTTTGCAAGTAAATGCAACGCATTGAACAGAGCATAGAAAGACACGTTTATTTGAATTAAATAATAATTATTCAAGCTAGATGGAACCCGTCGGTATTGAACCTTCCGGACGGGAGTAAGACAGAAAGAATATGTTAGCACATAGGTTGTACATATTTCTCCAGAGATATTTTAAAAGTTAACAATTAGAGATCTGTGTGTAGTTTTCCATTCTTCTGATGCAGCAAATGAAGCACACAGCAAAAAGCATTGCTGTTCATCTGCCACATTCAGACAGTGCAGCTCACCCAGCTGGCTGTGTGTGCAGCAAAAATGGGTGGGGTGGATTGTTTGGATGTGGCACATGAGCTTCTGGCATATTGTAAATAAGGAACCTTTGGACCTTGGACTGTGGATTTTGGCCCATGGACTGTCTTGCCCTGTCCCAGTCCAAAGTCCAAAATCCATATTTTCCAACATGCCAAAAATGCATCCCATAATAGTCATAAAATAGTGT
>JBCAUI010282856.1:0-15769 GCA_038406195.1 Haplosyllis anthogorgicola
TCAACATGTTCAACCAACTGTGTCACCTTTTAGAAGAAGGTAACCGTAAGCAAGTTTATTAAATCATGAAAGATTTCAACATCATTGCCTGTGGTCTTACCTCTCAATCTCCAAAGCTGCGACTTTCCTCTTCTCATAAAGTTTGTCATTTAATGCCCTGACACACGAAGTGCTCAAGGGCGCATAGTCTTTGTCCGTCATGTTTCTTAACTTGTGGATTTCATTCAATTTTCAATGAATTCAAGCTACATTTTCCTCAATGGCGGCCATACTTGATGTCATGTGAAAATGCCCCATGTATCATCAACTATAAAAGTGTAAATGCCTTTCACTTCAAGACAATTTCCAACGAAACTATAGAAATAGAGAATAATTTGACATATAAATAATTGAAGATTCTAACTTGTTTGTAATTAACGATTATAAGCTACAGAAAATCTTTTGTTTACATTGCTCAACGGTATAAGCGGCCCAGCTTAATTCATCAACATCCGGTGGCGCCAAAATGCAGCAGCTGCATTAGGAAGAAAGCATGGGAGGCTGTCTCTGGAGCTGTCTTTAATTATTTCTAATACACCAAATGTCTCAGTTTGTAACTTGCTCGCAGACAGAGCAGCAAATTGAAACAAGAGAGAGGAATTTCTTATTTATTAGGCTTCAATCATTTCCCGCCATCTTTCAATTTGCAGCAGCGAAAGCTGCATTCATGTTCATATTGCTATTTAAGCTCGATATATGGGATAGCAAAGATTTACTGCTTGGAATTTTAAAGGCAAAGCAGATAACGTTGCAATTTATTATGGAATATCATATCATAAGCTTGGATTAACATAAGCTGGCACTGGCAGTATTAAAGCAGATTTTGACTCAGTTTTAGTGTAGATCTATTCAATTAATTAATTGTTCTACAGCAGATCTACTGGGATAAGCATATTGATCTGAGATAGTTTAAGCTTATAAAATATATGTAAAAAAAATAAAATAAAATACACGTGTCTGTACTTAAAAAGCTTGCTGCAACCTACTAACCATTTGTTTAAAGTTAGATTGCTAAAAAGAACAGGATATTTTTTATCTACTTTTTGTGTCATCTGTGAAAAAAATTATCTCGATGTTGCGAATGGCAGATGAATGTGAGGCCACGGAGACTACTAATCTCCGGGGACCGGGGATAGGAGATGGAGGGGGCATGGAGGCCGTGGATGAAGAGGAAGAAGAAGTAGATGTGGTAGGGGACTCATCGGTCCCAATGGTGACAGTCAATAATGAAACCGTCACCCTCACCCCGAGTGGGAGTGTGTGTCACACCCCTTGTGCTCCCCAGGGGAATGCTGGTCCCCGGGCGGTGTCAGAGCAACCGGGCGATGACGAAACACATCTACAACCAAAACCTAAAAAGGAGCCAGAAACTGTGCTAATCGTGAGGTGCGACGATAGATACCTAAAAACATTACCGGGAATTATACGTTTTCTACAAGTGGTGAGTATTTTTATTTAGAGAAATTAATGTTATTACTGTCTGCAGAATGGGCTGTGAAATGAACTTGAAAGGAAAGTGTGTAAATGCTTGGAAAATTATCTGGACGTCAAAACGAGTTAGTTTCCTTTCTTAGAAATTACGACAACATTTCCATAACAAGTTTTCATAACAATTATATGTCTAATTTTATATGCTTACGCGTTTGCTGTCTTGTTTCTCTTATGTTGTTTTTTTCTGGACATGAAATTGGTATGAAATTTTTAGATCTATTCTGATTGCAATTTTCCTGGAAAACAAGTTTACATTGGAATCATGTGGTGAATTCTCGTCCAAACTCAGTTTTCTGCCTGAACGGATCAGTTGATGGGACATAAATTTGATGCTGTATCTGTGTACGATGAGATAGGCCTGCTCCTTTAGTTTACGGAAAAGCCTAGTCTTTACTGTCACATAAATGTGTGTAGTAGGTGAAGCTGTTTTCAGAACATCATTATTTCATGCTCACAACTCAAATTCACTTTAGGAAGACACATACATGACATGTAAGAAAAGAGGAAACAGAGGAAGAAATTACTATCAGTTTTTGAAATAATAGCACATCAAAAGTACAGCCTGAAACTGTTTTGTTCTCAGTTTTGTTTTGTACGTTCCCAATTGACAGGTGTTTCAGGAGCTGAATATTCTCGCATCTCACAACTCAAATTGAGTTTAAGAAGACTGGCAAATCCAGACATGCTAGAAAAGAAGAAAAAACTCTGGAGCATTGAAACTGCCAAAGCTTTCAAACTAACAGCTCTATTTGCACAAAGCCTGTCATTCAATTCTTGAGCAATTTGCCAGGAGCTGCCATTTGGGGCAAAGGTCCTCAGAGTAGGAGGAAAAGAGATGTAAGTCTGTGCTCTGTGTGTTTTCTGTAGTAGTCTAATCAAGCAACTTGTTCACCATTAGTGGTCTATCTTTGCAATTACGGTAACATCAGTCCCAGTCTATAATCACCATACAATGTAGATGGTGCCGGCCAATTTGTCAGGATTAATGTTTCTGTTCGACATGTTAGAGAAGAAAATGAAGACGAATGATACATGCATAAGTAGCATTGTACTGGGACAAAACTTAAAACGTCATAAATAATTCCAAATGAAGTTTGGTTCCTTATGTCGTTTTAGGTTTCATTTATTTTGTTAGATAATGTTTCACTAACACATTGTTGAAGATTAGGTAGGAGAAAAATGTGCAATTTTGAAAAGCGAAAGTTTGTAGCATGTGATGCTCTTTTCCCAGTGACATGGTATCGTTGAACAACAATTAGCATCTGTGTGAGTCTTCTTTTAATACCTGTATTTGATATCCTTGAACTCTGAATTTAAATTGCAGTGAGACATGTAACGAAATTTGCCTTTTTAATGTTAGGGATTAATAAATGGAATGAAAGTTCAGCAGCAAAGGCGTGTTAATGTTAATAGTGACACAGGTTACGATGAGAATCTTCTGTTAAGTTTTGCTTTATTTAATCATTTAGATTGCGTTTAGCTGGAAAAAGTTCAAAGTTGGTAACCAGAAAAAAAACATATCATGGGCCTAGAATATTCTAACTATTTATAATATAAAAAATATTCAGAAATAATTTTGGTCAACTTACTTGTAATGGACATGGTTGTGGTCTGTATTCAGAATTTTGGTACTTGATTTTTCAGTTTAGTAAAATTGCAGCGACTGGCTGGAAACGTATTCCAAACAGTTAAATAATAAAAATCTGAATTAGTAATGAATTAGTATGACGACCAGTGTACCCTTCCTTTATGGTGTGTCTGCCACCTCTGCTTGACATACATAAATGGTTTATGGTGTGCAAATTTTGACAGAAATATAAATGTAAATCATAATCACAAGTGATTTCCTTTTGGTGGGCTTCTAGTACAGAGGATGAAATTCCTATTTTTGAAACAATAGCACGTCAAAAGCACTGTATGGAATTCTTTTGTTCTGTACGGTTCCAAAATAGAAAGAATTTCAGTAGTTGAAGCACATGCAGATGTAGATCTCATGGCAATGAAGTTTCGGTGATCTAACAATGTGCTTTGGAGAAGATGACGGTGTAGAGGCTCCCAGGCATTGATGTCAAATAAGCCAAAAGGGAGAAAGATACGAAGAAAAAAAAACTAACCAAAGGCACATAGATCAATAGTATAGGAGAATAGAAGAAATCACTTTCCTGAAATATGATCCATATCTAATACAGACATCTCAGATTCTCTTTCATTGGCCTCGGGAGCAACACTGTTATCTCAGCACATTTCCCCGAGCAATTTCCATTTTCATGACCGAGTTTATTGCGCAAATCTCCTAAGGCCGATGTAGTCCCTGTGATAATACAGTGAGATTTAAGGCTGTAATGTTCTTCTAGTAGTACTTATATATTTGCTTATTTACGTAGCTTTACATATAATTTAGATGTACTCAGTTGTTGGCTTGCATTAATCTACTCTTTTTTAATTTGTTGAATTACACTGTCCGCTGGTCTACAAAATTGAATGTCGAATTGATAAAAAATTGTTTTGAATACAAAATATGCCTTTGGCGAAACATGAAAATTGGAAGTTATCCACATTAGTTCCACATGTAAGTAGAACAAGAATGTGAGAGCTGAAAATTCTGTTACTTGTAGAACAACATATTAAGCCTTGTCAACAGCACCGCATGGAGTTATTTTGTTCCCATACAATCTCAAGCTAATATAATTTTCATGGCCTGTTTCATTTACTTAATTTTATTTCCTCCATATAACAGAGAATGAAAAATTCGTTCCTGGCTTTGAATTTTAGGAACAATAGAAGATCATGCTTTGAATTTGCTAGGGTGAAAAGCTTGGCGTAAACCTTTATTGTGTGCAAAATGACATGACTTTCAAGAGCTGTAGTTCAGCACCCTAGTACAGTGTAAATTTGTATTGCTCCCAAATTTAAGGAGACATGAAAGAAAATGTCTTCCTCTGAGATGTTGAAAAATTAGGTATGTGAGATGTAAATCATGTAACAAAAAACCATGGCCTTACTTAACGAAACCATATAAAACAGCGATAACAGCTGAACCGACATCAACTCTCATCTCGTATTGGTCATAAATAAATGATGGCTTCGATATAAAAGGCCTGACCAGTATAATTCATAACGGTATACATCAATGTTTCTAAGAGGAAATACCCATACATAGAGCTTTGGGCCATAAAGCTGTCTTTGTACGACATATAAATGAGTGAATATTCTCATTGGGAAACACGGTAGTCTCCATTTGTTATACTGACATGTAAAAAGCAATCTGTTGCCATCGTTTGTCTTTTTCAAAGGATTGGATGGTACATTTCTCTGTTAGATTTAAACCACACTTTCAACTGTTTAAAGAGCAAGTTGAAACAAACATTCTGTGAGCGTTAGGCTTGCACCTCAACAGAAATAACACCAGGCAGATGCTCTTAGATCATGAAATTTTATATCAATAGATTTACACGCTGAAATATATAATAGCCTCACTAGCCCGACATGAAATTCAATTGTTGTAGGACGTAAGAAATTTATAGTAATTCCATGAGCTGATGCGTTATGGCGTTATGCCCTTCTGCCTGCGGGTCTCTTCTATGCATGCTGTTGCGGTGTACGCTAGCGGGGTGTGCGCTGTATTACTCTTGGCAGGTACTACTGCGTATGTTCCTCCAAACACTTGTCCTCCTTGTGATTTTATTTCAGTTTGATAGATTAAAAGGCTGCATTTACATTCTTCTATGTTTAATGTTCGGTAACTTGGAATTCCTTTACTTGGCCAAGCGCACAACTATTTTGTGCGGCCACTGGCACCCATGTTCTGAACTTACGATGACTGCCATTGGCTTAGAAACCAGAGATTTTATTGAGTCGGGTCAAGCTAAGTGAACAAGCACTTGTGATGTACGAATCGTTGTCTCTCAGTTAAGGGTTCCACGAGTTCACCATTGCGCAGCAAAGGCCCACCTTGACTTCCAGGAAGGTAATTTCCTTGAATAGGAGATAGATTCAACGTTTGTCTTTGGGGGATAAAAAAGAGCATAAACTACACAGAGAATCGCTGTGATAGCGAATGACTCAAATCAGCTTAAGAACCCAGACACATAATCCTGAGCCATTCCACATTCTGTGCACATATTCCATTAACTGCTTTTATCTCAATGTCAAACTTACTCACCATGAGTGCGGCTTATCAATGATTATGTTTAAGGATATTTCTGTAATACAGACAGATGTAGTTTGTTTTTTTTCGTTCCATACAAAAAAGGAAAGCAGCTGTTCACATTCAAGCAGGGGAGATTTTCTTCATTTTTATAACATTTGAAATTGTAACAATCTGTTGCTGTTTGAACCAAATTCTTTTGTCCACAAAGTGACATGCATTTATTGAGCTGACTGTCAGGATAATTTGTAATTGGTTAATTTTTTGATGATAATGTTAGTTAAGCCATGATTTTGTGCTTATTTTCACAAGTAAGTGAAAAAGTATCATTGTGATTTCTTAAAGGTCCTCTCATGGAAAGGTAACAAGTGTGATGAGAACAGGGTCACCTTTTGGTCTGCAGAGCTTGAATTTCAATTGTTCCTGAAACGAAATGCCCGAATTTTCCAGTGAAACTCAACATGCCATTAATCAGATACAGTATTCAGTACGAATGAGGCTATTTGTACAGACTTCCTCATTAAGTGACAAGTTTCAGGGATAGATTGGAAGAAAGTGTGTCGTTGTTTGCTGCGTTATTTGTTCTTCAGTTTAATGACTTTTCGTTATTGAACCATTTGTATTGATTTTTAGATCTACGGTGTTTCCATCTCACCTTTTAAGGCAATAATTGCAGTTTTAGATCTTGGATAACATTACATCAAATAATAATACAGTGGTAACATTCTTAGGTTTACAGTGCATATTATTGGTCTGATCAGTAACATATTTTTATTATTTGTATTTCAGAATTATCATTTTATTGATTAAGATTGAAATAATAGTTTAATATTTATAATTTTATTGATTAAGGTTGTAGGCCTAATATTATTTAGACGACTGAATCTCATCTTGAACTTGTATCTGTGGCAATAGCTTGTTTTTGGCTTATTTGGCATATATCAAAGAGCCTATAGAATCATGAAGTGTCCGTCGTCCGTTGTTGTCATCATTGTCCTGTGTTGTCATTGTCATCTGTGCACAGTCACCCTGAGCATACTATTGATCATAGAGACTTCATATGTTACACACATATGCAACATTGTCCCATCTCATAGCCTAGCAAAACTTATGTTGCTGTGACCATTATTCTCAAATTGGCAGCCATATTTGTCCTTTTCTTTAAACCTTATTCCTTGACACACAGTTTAAGATACAGACTTCATATTTTGCAGTCATATGCATCTACATACCCTCTTTGTTTCCTGTATAAATTATTGTGATACCACTTGTATTTCTAGCTTGGCAGCCATATTTGTGCTTTTTTCATTGATCACATTGGAGATTTGATCCTAGACACTTTGTGTTCTTGTGATATTGTAACCTAAATTGTCTAAGTATTTTGATAATGCCAAATGAGCTCAGGTCCACTGGACTTATTTTTAATTATGAAGTTGTGGGAAATAATATCATAATGGGAGAACTAAATTTTTATTTACATACAAAAATATCGGTAAGATCTTACCGAAACTTGACAAAGCTAATAGCACAGCGCGTTTCACTAAACATTCGCAAATACACATAATTTCGTTTAAGTTTTGAAGGTCAGACACTGCAATCCAGCAATAAATAAAAAGAAAGAAAAACACTCTTGCTTTATTCGAGGGAAATTCGTTAAATGGTCGTATGTAGCAAACTGGGATTTGGCGACATTGCAGAACCAAAGAGAACTGGCTGATTTGATTAGGCTAAGTGACCCAAGTGTAGCGTGACCTTTCAAATCCTAAATCAAATCTAGAGTAGGAGAAGATGTTGGCTACTTCGTTACAGTCAATTTCCTATTTACATTTGATTCTTGGCTATTTAAGTACAAAGCGACATTTCTACCTGCCAACAGTTGTTGCATGACATTTCCAAAATTTTATACGGGAAACCAGCTTGTCCACACTATAGCGGCAACACTGGAACTCTAAAGGTGTGTGTACTGTGTTCCATTAGTGTGGTACACTTACATTTATAAATAATTATTACTTAGTATTCTGCGGGAAATGCAATTGTCTGGAAGCCAATTCGTTTAGACATATTGTGGTAGGTCCCATCTAAACACTTTTTATTACCAATACCATTTCCCTTTTCTGCACATTGGCTTTTTTCTGTCATTGTCTGACAACTGCTACAACAACATAGTGCATGATCATTTGTATTGGATGGACAGACCAGTCTTTTGGAGTGTGGTGCAGAATCCATTCAAAAAGCACATCTGCCTTTTCTATGACTAATGTAGCTGGTTTCACTGCAATCATAGAATATTCAGTTTAAATAATTGGGACCTTTACATTAATAGTGTCTGCATATGAGTTAAACAGTGCTGGAACTGTTAATCAATTCATTCAATAGTTTGTCCCGTTAAGGATCTGGATGGTTTGTTTACATTTTTCTCGCAAGCTGATTTTTTCACTAATGTATAAATCATTCAATACCGCGTACAATCTGTGAATCCATGATATGCAAAATATCTTTTGCAATAATAAATTAGTACATTAGTTTGTAAGATGACAAAAACATTGTATGTGAACAAATCTTACGGATTTTTAATGTGACAAGCCGAATGGCTGATCCAGTTTTGGGGGAAGCAGGAGCAAATTTTTGGTTCCCGGACTTTTCTCAATTGAGACAGTTTTCCTGAGATATTTCACGTGTATCTTTAGAGTTACAAGACATAAAGCAAATTTTGCTAGCTGAACAAACTTTGAATTCCATCTATCTTCCCAGAATCTAGTTGCAATTGGGTAAATCAATTGTTCAGAGAACCCACGCAGACCAGAGATCCCGAGGGCGGATTGCTCCGTCAAATACCAGTGATAGTGATAAAGAGACAATGTGAGTTTATTTGGCAGGTCTTACGTAACGAGATTTACTACACGGTTATAGGGATGTAGCCTTAGTTAGGCATGGTCGCTTATACGCCCTGAAACGCCTTAAAAAAGGCGTGAGCAGATTACAGGTTTGAGTACTGAGGCTTTCTAGTTAAGCTGAAGTTACCAACAGAACTAATATGACTGATTAGGTGGGTGGTTGTGGTGTGAATGTCATGTCACAAGACAACTGTTGAAATAATGAAAACCTACAAGTAATGAGTGATTACAAAAAACAATGTGGTAAGGATATTAAACCAAATGTTTGCCAAATCTGAAAGCAAGGTCAGAAAAGGTATTTGGAATAGTGAAAGTCCACGTTGTACTTTCACGCGAACAACAACACAGCATAAATTGTCGTTGTTATTAAAATGAATATTGTTTCCGTCGTATTTAACATCACTCAGTAGTAGCAGACACTAGAGTTGAGATGATTGTTGTACTCGGGCAATCAGGGACGTGGTGATTGGATACAACACAGTCAGAGATATGATGTAGTACGGCTGCCGACAATAGCAAAAACAGATTCTGTTTATCCATGACGCAATACAAATTACATTCCCGTTTCAAAGCATTCACAGAAACCTTATCCATGGATCTTATCTTGGTTGTTAATAAAGCTCCCACAACAGTACCCTATCGATGATGCATCATAAAAAGTCCTGATGACTTTACAGGAGGAAAGAAGATGGTCGTTGTCTTGATGCAACACTGAAGTCTGACATGTTTTACATATCGCATTTGGAAAGTGATCTCTTGGAAAGGACACAAATTAGGACCCAAAAATTTATTCCGTAATTCACTGACGACTAATGTTGAAAACACTGAATTACATTTCCCGTACACATTAATAATTTATGCATTTAGAAAGTCAGTGAAATACAAATGATCACATAGAAACTGCAATGCGATTGAAGTTACTAATTTTGTTGTTGTATTTGAGTTTAATTGCAGGTTCTTAATCCGGAAATATTTTGCAGTTTAGATATGCACATGTACTTACAAACAGATTCCAAATATGAAAGGGACAACTATATTTTGCTGTATTGCATTATCACAGTGAGCATAAATAAATCACTAGAAGAAATGCCACTTAAAACGACATCATTGGTCACGGCTGCCATACATTTTCACCACCAGAATGCCTTTACAACCAAAAGAATGAGTCCAAAAAATTTATGTGGCACTTATCTTTTCCATTCTGGAGTCTTTTAAAGAAAAAAAGTGGAATAAAAGATTTTTTCAGACGTAGGACATTTTCAGGACTCTTGCTTCTGGATCACTGTTGATTTTCCATTTTGAGAAGGATAGAGATTCATGTTATCCTCTTCTGAACATAGCTCAGTCAATAGAACGATAAATACTTCGATTAATTTGTTTATCCTCTGCTCCCGACATAGGGTGTCATTTTGGCCATGCATAGACACTGAAATAAGCATAACCTTTAGATCGGAAATATACGATGCTTACAATCGGCGAATGCGAGCAATTTTGATAAGATGTTCCGGCTTGTTCCCACTAAACTAACTCTTCAATGATAATCACAATATGATATTACTGAAATAAGAAAGAGAGAATCACATCGTTTGTGAGATTGTTGCAGTGAAACGTGTCATTTACGACCACCGAGTTTTACCACCACCTATCATTTGTGATCAAATGTTTTGGAACCAAAATGATAATTTCCATTTAAATGAACCTGTGTTTTAAGAGCACCTGTTATTTACGACCATAAGCATTGGCCCCAAAAGGTGGTCGTAAATGACAGGTTTCACTGTACGTGTATTCCTGGCCTTACCTAAGTTTGGGCGTGAGTTCAGAATGGGATGCTGTTGTTCGCAAAATGGTTAACGAAACATGTGCCAGTGTTCGAAATAAGGCCAGTCCGTCAGACAGTGACCACCTAAAATTGCTTCGGTCTGGCTGATACTTACAATTGAAGTTATTGTGCAAATGATTCATTTCGGGTGACCAAACATCCTTCGGTCTGACAGGTTTCAAACCAAGTTTCGAACACTGATGGGCAATTTCAAGGCTTCGTGCCAACACGGCCACAGTATGTTTGAAAAGTAAAACAATTTGTAAAAAGGGTTGTCATTAGGTACCGGAGTCCCAGAGGGGACGGGGAAGGAAATACTACTTGAGCAGCTGTGATATTTGGTGCTTCAGCCTAATGACTTTCGGACTGTGCAGCTGATCATTATTGGAACTGGAGTATTGATTGTTGTGTCCTGGAGGGACATGATATGGATGGTTCTGTCCAACATGTGAGGAAATATTATGTACCATTTACCCAATAAGTCTCTCTGCAATGACAGTTATTGTGTTGGTTTATGTTCTCTCAAAGGTGACATTACGTAAGAAGAAAGATTTGGAGGAAATATTTAATGATTTGTAAATTCCTCAATAATGTGCAATGAGGTGCATTGTAAGACATGGACTAAATTGTAGCCTTTTTGGCTCATTTGGCATATATGCCAAAGAGCCTACAGGATCATGATTTGTCCGTCGTCCGTCGTCATTGTCATTGTCGTCGGCATCTGTGCACACTCACCCTGAGCACACTATTGATCATAGAGACTTCATATCTTACACACATGTGCACATATGCCCCCCATGAATGCCCAGCAAATATTATGTTGCTGTAACTATTATTCTCAAATTGGCAGCCATATTTGTATTTTTCTTTGATTTTTTCTCCTGTACATGCATTTGATGGAACAAACTTCATATTTGCCAGTCATATGCACCTATGTACTCACTTTATTTCATGTAGAAAGTATGTTGATGCCACATATATTTCCAGTTTATCAGCCAAATTTGTGTTTTTCATAGATCACATATTGGAGATTTCATTTGATATTTGTTACTTGTACCCATAACTTAGTGGTCATAATTTTCGATAATGCCAAATGAGCTCAGGTCCATCTGGACCTATTTTTGAAGAAGCTGAGGAATACTTTATAACAAAAGATTAAATTTAAAAGTCTTGTGATGATGATCCCAAATTTGATGATATGAAATTGAAAGTGAAATGTCTCAAAAAGCTGGATTTCATTTTTCGAGGGTACTTGAAAGTCGAGTTTCCCACAAGTCTTAGAATGTATCAGATAATTTTAGTGGCAATTATTGCAGTCCTTTCTCTTTACCCAACACACAACTATTTCATGGTGCCACTGGTTTCCTCTGTTTTGGACTTGCAATGATTGTGTAACCGGGCTTTAAGGCCCTGGGCTTTGAAGCCCTTTTCTCTGTTTTATCAAGTCTACATTTCACAATTTTATTTTCAAACATTCCTGAGCAAAAACTCGCAGGGCACGAACCAACCATCTCCAAGTTAAGATTTCACGCACCTAAAACCGAATGAAATGTGCAATAGCACTGAGGATAATAACGTCCCCGCACCTGAGAAGTAAATCTTATTTATTTTCCACACAATTAACCAGTGACACACACTGCTTGGCAATAATAATCACATTTCTGACATTTATTGGACACTAATCTAATTCCTCGAGAATGTTGGATTATCTCAGTTTACCAAGATACGTCTATGAATTTCAAATGATACCGTTGCCAATTGCCTCCGGATGTCACATCTGTTTTGCCACGTTACATGCACCAGCAACATAAAGACATATCGTAAATGTCGTTTTAGTGGCACATGCCCTTTTTATGGCGCACCCCATTTTTTCAGCTGACTTACATAAAATTACGTCAACATTATCTTTGGACTTTAACCGTTGTAACTTGTAACTTTTTGAAGGTGACATGGAGACAAACCACTTTTCTCTCCATATTTTTCCATAAGGGGGGTAATTTTGTAATTAAAACAAATAAAGTTGAGGTGCAATATGCCTTAAAACACTGATATTTTATTTCTAAAATGCACACTTAAACCTTATCAATATTCCGAGAGTATGTAAGATAACATGGTTTTTTACTCAGATATGTTTTATTAAATAGGGCGCACTCCTAAAATTAACTCTTAGCGCAGTGCGCCACTAAAACGACATTTACGGTAAAAGTACAATTTTCGGAGGTCACTGATGGATGGAAGTGCCTTTTTATTAAGGTTATTTTCTTGCTGCTCCTTTCTATCACTGACTGGACAGATGATAATAAACATACATGATCCCGATCAGTTCAATACAATTTGGTCACGAATGCGGCGTGTGAGGTGCCGACTCTGTTCAGTGCACTGGTCCACTGCCTGTTATCTCGGCACATTTTGTCGAGCAATTTCCATTTTCATGACCAAGTTTATTGCAAAAATCACTGAAAGGCTGATAAGGTCCGCCATGGTAATGTAGTCAGGGTTTAAGGCTCAGAACTAGTTCGCTGGACCAGGCTTCAAACGGGGTCCAGATCTTGCTGCCACAGATATTCAAAATAATTTAGGTTTTTCGAAATGGCCTTACTAATTAGTCCAAATGGACTGTTTTGTAAAATTTCAGAATATGTATGAATATTACTGATTTTGAAAACGTTATTTTATATTTGAAGTTATACCTTGTCATTTTGAAAAACTTTGAATGGTTTAGGATTTTAAAGAAAAGTCAGCGAATCGTCAAAAATTAGGTGAAAAGTCAAGGAATATTTCTGGTCTTAATTAATATTAATTTATCGACTCAATGTCCACAATGATTTTTGCTTTACAGGCAAAGAATACGAGCTAAGTGGCCAACACATTCAGTTTTAGTGCTCCACCTTCAGAAGACCCTCAAATCAAGACCCTGTCCGTTTCTCGAGGTGTTCGTTTCAACCCTGAGGAGTGCTTGGAGAGGCTTATTGATTGAGCTCCACATGTCCACATAGAAGATGCAGTTCTTGAGAGGTCTTAAATGTAAGAAGATAGTGATGGCTCAAAGCGGAATTCAATAATTTTCAGCAATTAGTGCAAATACTTTTGTCTGCTGAAGTATCATTTGCATGTTGGAAAATATTGATTTGGATCAATCATAAAATGAGGAACTAATGTGCATTGACGTTTATGAATAAAATGACATGGTTTATTCTGATTTCATGGCCGTTTTGTCATGAAATTATTGTACCTTGTTCAACAAATGCTATAAGATATCAATTTCACTATTTCTAAGTATTTTGTGTAAATGGTTAATTTTTCACCATTTTTAGTCTTTATGTTTGATTTAGTGCTGTAAATTTTCCCTTTTTGCTACATCATATTAAAGGGTTGTGGGAGCCTGATTTCCAGTAGATTTTGACCCTAATTTCCTGTTCTCTCCCCTGAACCCATTAGGTTTGAATATCCAAACATGTTCCCAATATCGCGTTACGAGAGTGAATGGTGATTCTGATTCTCGCCATTTACAATTAGAGTGAGGTCTTTTTGAGACCACCTGCCATTGATGACAACATTACAGATTCAAAAGCTCATCTTTTTAATGACCAAAAATACACGTTCCGATATTCACAAGTGACAGCAGGGGGTCAAACGCCACCATTTTAAACTTACATGTACAGATCTGGGGAATGTGTAGCTTGACCTCTCTACCGTAGTACACAATTATAAAATGAGAGAAGTCGACAAGAACTTCTTTTGGTTGGGACACACTTATTTTTAGTGGACTACTTTTCCCGCCGCTCTCAGAAATCAAGAATCGCAAAAAATTGAACCAGAACTTAAATAACCCAAAATTGTAACTTTCCGTCATCATGTGAAACATCGATTGGAAACATTTTATGTTGATTTCATGAATTTCAATCAATTTTGCCCGATTGGGGCTCCAAAATGTGCTTCATTGATACGTAATCCAACAAATAAAATCTGACCTTAAGTTGTCACGTCAAGAACGTTTCATGACATCATTCGATACACCGGCCGTTGCACGATAGCGTTCTCGTTGATTTTCTGTATGAACTCTTGATAAACATGACAACAGTATTTACCGGATAACAGCTTCATTTGTGCAAATACTGTTACGAAACTGTAAATCAATTCGGCGAGAGAACTCACACAGAGCAAAGGTCCCAAGGACGGATTGGAAAGGAAAATGTCAGCTTCACTGTGTCATAATGTTTGGTTCCTTTTAATGTTACGTTGTTAGTGGCTGACAACCTCTGGTCGCTTATCCGATTTACTGAATATGGAAGGAATGTTGTGTTTCTTATTACTGAAAGAGTGAGTGGCCTTGTAAGAATTAGAAATCACCCCATTGTTGATCTCTTCGCCACTCACTATGTCTGACAATCTCTCTGTGTCTGTCTGTCTGTCTGTCTCTCTCTCTCTCTCTCTCTCTCTCACACACACACACACACACACACACACACACACACACACACATAAACATCATTCCTTGCCAATTATGGAATGGTTTCTATCAAATTTGCCGTTTAGAAACGGATTTCTGCTTGCAGGAGGCAAAACAGAGGAATGTGTACGGTGCAGCAGGGATTTTATGTCCTAAAATATTGAAATCTGTTTTATGAAAGAAATAACAAACTTTCCAATTTTCGCTTTCTGGTTTTAATTTTTAATAGTATCGAGTATTTCCAATTTTTAACACTGCTGAGTTCATTGTTTAGGTCAAGAAAAGGTAACAGATCTATTTAAGACTAATTTTTTTAGTCAGAAATGTTAAAGCAATTGAAACAAGTCAAAACGTTCAGTTAAAGCGGTAGCCGAGGGGAAATCGAGTTAGTTTTTGTCAAGAATGTAGAGAAATGTTAAAGTAACATTCGGTCTGTCACAGTAAGGATGTAGAATATTTGTTTATGCGAAAATTTTCTCACCTCATTAACTAATAAACTAATGTAATATTTCAGGAGATATTTCACACATAATTGATTTGCCATTTTCTCTCGGAATTCAAATGATCATATGCTGTAAGGAAAATGTGGCTGTGAAAAATGTAAACAATCCATCCAGATGCTTAACGTGACACAGTAGACGGAATTCGTATCAGAAGTTTAACACGGTACCTTATGGGGGGGCTCCCACGTGTATGCATATACACTAAATCTGTGAACTGTAAATGAAATAGCTCAGACAATAAAATTTCTGTTGTTCAACAACGGGATTATGTGACACACGTCCCATCAAAAACTATACAGCTTAGTGAGAACTGCATTTTATGACATGTTGAAACGAGACGATGCACACATGAGATAGCCGGGCCCTATCGTCAGGCGGGGGGGTATGTTTCATGTCCTACGGGGGGGGGGGTCTGTTTCATCATGT
>JBCAUI010282967.1:0-15768 GCA_038406195.1 Haplosyllis anthogorgicola
TTTTTTTTTTTTGAAATCCCGATTTCAAAGTGCGGCGGGAAATGTAATCCAAACAATTAAATAAAAAAAGCCTTATAACAACAGGTAAGCTATATTTGGAACAGTATTCAATAAGCTCTTGCCGCAGCGGCTACCTTTGTGTAACTCAAGCTGATTAAGGTCTCGAGGTCTCGATCCGTTTGTTGTTCTTCCTCGAGTTGAAAAAAATCACCGACATAGAAGACGAGATTTCCTGTGTGGAAACTCTGTACACTGAATTATGCAATGGACGATACTTTTACACACCGCATAAATTCATGTCTATATTTCCCTGCCAGGTTAAGTGACATCAGATATCTTATTTTTGAAACTAAGACTCTTTATCTCACTTACTATTATGACTCAATTATTTCGAGTGAAAGAGTTTATATCCTGCCACTTCCAAGTATCCATCAAAACTTTTTACGGGCCTTGTGACCCTGTGCATAATAACCTTTGGCTTTCTTTTAAGACGCCTACTGAAGAGCTCCCCATTGCTTGAAGATCACGTAGTCAATGTAGGAGGCTTTTGCTGAGGTCAATATTTTATTTGTAACTGTTTGATGGGAAACAGATAAACTAAGGCTCTAGGGTCACAGGCATCACATCGGTAGAAATACCCTCACATGTTTAATTCATTTTCAATAGCAATTTTAACCTTCATTATCAGACACATTTCTAATAAGGTAGATCTTGGTACAGTATGATATTTGTAGCGCTGATGAACATAGAATCAATGTAAGGCTCCATAAGACAATCAACTCCAATTATCACGATTTCAAAGTTACAAGTAGGTACTTTACGTAATAATGCCTTGTGTTATACATCTGTTACGTACATTAAAGGTCAAATTGAATCAATGAACTTAAGATTTTAAATTGAATCCTTTCACTTTCGGGACAGAAATTTGATAATCCTATATGGGTCCCATGCAAAATATGTTGACAATGTTACTTAGTCTTTAATAATTTTATTAAAGCAAAACTATGACGATTAAATTACATTGTAGGGAATGCAGCCCTTCAGGTTTGGAGTAAAAGGTAAACGTGCGTGTGTAGTTTTATGCGAGAGTGCCTTTGAAGTTAGTTATGAATAGGCTGGTGGAATATATTTCAAAGAAGATATTCTAGAAAAGCCTACAGAATATAAATAGAGTCATTAGATATTCAGTTTGAAACTTGCAAAATGATTAAATCTTTTGCAAAAAAAATTTAACCAAAGCAAAACATTGTCTTAGGTTCCTTAAGTCTTTAACCCCTTTGATACCTAGGGCAGTGCTGCACTCCCCTGGCCCACTGGGTCATATTTGGACCCAGGAGGACCCTGAGGACCATATTTAGCCCAAAAGTGAGATTTAGAAGTAAGTGTAAATGGACTGAGATTTAAAAAGTGGCCCATTTTTTTGTGCCCTCCCCCTAAATAGGGATTAACGGGGTTGTGGGGGGCAGCACCCCCTTGTCTCCAAGCAAAATCTGATGATTTCAAATCTTTGAGCATGTAAATCTAGAGGTATCTACAACTTGGAATTGGCTCATGGGCAAAACAGCAGAGGACCACCCTCACTTACTGCCTGGTACCAAATAAGGTCCCAGTCAGTGAAAACACTAACACAAGTAACAATTAAAGTTACACTTTTGAGGTAAATTTGGGAAAACTCAAGGGTATAAGCCATCTTTAAACAAGTGTAGTGGCCATCTGGTGTCCAGCTCACAAACCAAACCTGGTGCTGTTGAGAGCCCTATGTGTAACCTTCTGACCCATGCTTAAAACGTAATTCTTGTAACATAATTTAATGGTGACGACTGCCTCCAATTAGCATGCCCCCATTTCTCCTCTTTAAAAGCACTATTTTGCAGGACCCTAGGGTATTGAAAGGGTTAAGTGTTCTAAAATTAGATATAGTAGACTTTTACGTACCGACACAACGTTCAAATTATTTAAAATTTCTGTAAACGACCGTTTCTCGGCGTGGGGTGTATTGTTTAATTCAAATCAGATTTTATCCTAATGAGTATGAAATTCAGAAGGACAGTTAAAAATAAATTGTAAGGTACTATAGGTATTGTACTTTAATGTCATTCCCAATAGGAAAAAACGAAAGTATATAGCCTATATTGTTATAATGTTCTTAGTTACTTATGGATGGCATCATGGAATACATTTTTAAGGATGCCTAAAATATAGAAGCTATAAAACAAAACAGGGATCAGATTTTACCTGAGGTTGGTTTATAGAATTAGCCTCCTGCTCAAAGCTGACACTATGTGAAAGCTTTGTCTGTTTTCTCATTATCGAGATCATGCAGGCAAAAAGTCAGAGACCCTTCTCTTCTGTACATGACAAGAGCTTATGTTATACTTTACTCTTTACATCAGCTCACCATTTCTCCCACGTTTTCTCTTAAAAAAGAAATATGTTAGTTGTAAAATGATACCTTTAATGGGAGGAAATGAAGCAATTTACTCTTTGACAGTAATTACTCAGAAGACGTTTTGCAGGATTACTCGAAGAAAATAGTCCGGATTATACAGGAAATGGTCAAAATAGCCTGCACACCCACCTGTGTACACTAAGATTACAGGACGTAAAGGTTCGCTTTGCTTCCCTTATTGCTACATGTATACAACATTAGTCTGGAGACTAAAACGTATTCTTAGAACTCCCAATTTATTTCAATTTAGCTTTCACTATCTACTGCGTAAAAAGATTTTCAAAATATCGCATTTGGTATGTGGTATATTCTGTCTAAATATACAGTTAAACGTTTTCATTGGGGTGTGTCGCTTACAGTGCACTTTAAAAGGTGAGCAAGAACGCATCCATACAGGCTCAGCTTCTAAATGTTTTGCACAGACGAAGAAACACCATGGCATTAAATCTGGTTCTCATATCTTGTCTTCCTTAAAGATACTTTCATTACTTTAAAGTAGTAATGCTGCAGATGTTTATAACACGGAGAAAGTTCCACGATTGTCGCACTCACATAATTAAAATGTTTATTCGTCTTTCTGTTCTTATCTTATCTGAGAACGTGTGATAATACTATAAGCAGAACAACTTTATGAATAATTTACAGCGTTCAGCAAAAGCTTAAAGAGGATTCCATATGTTTCACGGTCTCACTGGGCTCACTGGACTTAAGCTGAGACATGTTGCTCACAGATTCTTAACACCATATATATCATGTATCTTAATAGAAGTGAAAGATTCTTACGACTTCTTTCCTGATAACTTCCTGAAATGTCGCCGAGGTGGGAATTAATATTGTTAGTTTCCTGGATATTTTATGAGTGACAAAGGTAAATAAAAGTCTCATGTATACCAGTCAAGGGTGCAGTCGGGCTGCTAAGTTGGTCTGGACAATTTTCACTATTCTGCTTTAATACAACTAGCCGTGTATTTCTATTTCAAGCATACTGGGTGTATGCATGTGAGCTACTACTGCAATTATAATTCTTTAGGTGTTTTTGTTATAATCAAGATCATGTTGCGAAGTCCAAATATACAATAGAGAACATCTTGCTTTCAAGTAAATTTGTATGATACTTTCAGCAGCAGATTCAGCAAATTTATTTGTTCGGACATGTGTTTAAAAGTCATCAAATAGACCAATTTTCATACCATATTTGTTAGATCCTATTGTAGGTTGTAGTTTTAGTAGATGAAATTACGACCAACAATTTAGCTACCCGCAACAATTGAAGTGAATGAGCTCAGCATGAAATTCAATTGGTGTGGGAGGCTAATCATTTAATGGTAATTTCATGATCTGGTTCAAAGGTTCGTACTATGACCCCTTTTAAACGTTCGTTAACAAGGTGTAGGAGACTCGAACCATCCCGGATACTCTGCAGGACGGCGATATAAATATCGTCTTTGTTGATTGAAAGTCGGTTAACAGAAAGATCCTTCCAAAGCAATATGACGCCTGCAAATAAGTCTATAGTTGATTAAATCTTCTTCAGTCTATAAATAGTACAAAAGGGTAGAGTTGCGCATAAATATTTTATGAGGATTGTTCATTAATGTGCAGATAACAGGTAAAGGTCACATAGATGGTATACATCATGTTTCTAAACAACTGGAAATCGGACAATGCCACTGGTAGCCAGCCAGTCTCGACTAAATCAATGGTCTCAATAACCAGAAAATGCCAATGAAAATCACGTTTTCATTGTTATTGATAGCTCAACACCTCTTTGTACATCAGAAAAAAGGATATTAATTTTTCTTTTTGACATTTAGCCTTTTAATATTAATAATTGTCATAATATTAGAGACATGAGACGGGTTTCGTATGACTCGCGTTCCTTTTTTAACAAAATTACATTTCTAATTGGTACGTGGTTAATCAAGTTATCTTGATTTCATAAGACAAAAATTATATTCATGTCAGGAAATCAGAGGGAATTGCACACAATAGAATTTCGCGCAGTGCTTGTGTTCTCAAGAACAACAGAATGAAGCTACAACTGTTCATTTCTTCCAAATGAACCTGTGTATGGTTTATTGATACAATGGGCTAAACAGAACAGGGTAATAACATAAGTTCACGGCGTGATGTTGTTCGCATCAGTCTCGATATCAATCTGGGAGTGAATTCCTTTTTGCCCATTGACAAATCCTGCACTCAAATAGGTTTGCTTCCATTACTGGCTTCTTACAGAGTTACTGGTTGATATTGGATACTATTCAAGGAGCGCAGACAGAAAATTTCAGCCAATATAGACTATAATGTCTACCTTACTGATTGATTCATTGTATTATTTATAGCATCTCTATCACCTTCCCAAATTTGCTGCATGTTTTCATTACTCAGAATGATCCATTTCCTTTCCAGACAAAAATCTTTATGAAGAACCTGTGTTCATAATAATCAGTCAAATGGAAACAATTTAACTTTCAAAAGAAGTTTATGTGATTTTGCCTCAAGATCAAGAAGAATTGTTTCTTTCTTGGGACATTTATTGACAAGCAGAATGTACAAAGGAGGAATAAATTTGAAGTTCAAGTAATGTCTATCCTTTGATCAGACTGTCTACTATTTCAATTTTTAAAAATAGAAACACAAAAACTAAATGTTTCGAGATAATGAAAAACCAAATAATGTCATTACCATTTGAAATTTAAACCAATTAGACAAACCAGTTCCAAACTTCTTGTCTGAATGTGACAATCGTGACAGAACAGTGTAGTATTAATTTACACAGTACTTGGTTCGTCACACTTTATAGTTATGTAATACAACCAATCGTTGCAGAAGAAGATTTTGACACAAAAAAGGATTCCCAATTTTTTAAGCTTTGTAGACCTACGTTTCGCGCTTGGAACCCAACTACAATTGAAATGTAAGGACATATCAGGAAATTCGTATTAAAAGTTTGTGTCGAATGTATTGTGTTGATTTACTGCTTGGCTTGGAAGTGGTAAGCATGTACCAATTTCACCAAATTTATTCTTTAAACTAGATATTTGGTATCGATGTGAGCTGGAATAAATAAATATGATATTTCTTTTTCGCTATCACATATACTTTCATATTTTCAAAATACATCAATATTGATGTTAAAAGTTCGAAAGTATTGCAATTTAAAAAACCTCGATTTTCAGTTGAAAAACTACTGTTTTTATGTATTGTTCGTATCATTACCTGGACTAAAATTTAAAGACGCAAAAGAAGAAATAAAAGAGTTGATGATACTGAAGATACAAACACTTTCTGTACCGTTTGTGAAGTCAGACAAATATGCTGTGCTGAATACTGAGGAATTGTAGAGCTGAATTTTTATCATTATTCAAATATATTCCCGTAAATGGAGGTTGAAAGCTGTGCTTTTGTAAGTTAACCTTTTCATAAGCATTCGTAACCAGTTTAAACAATGACAATCGTGGTTTCTTTTTAAAATAGCTTAAATGACAGAAACACTTAAATAACTTTTATACTAGTCTTTTGAACTATTCTTTTTTATAGATACTAGAAATAAAAGAGCAACCTTGATTAATAGTTGACATCTATATAAATAGATATCTTATAATGCCGTTGAGTATATGTTTAATTAACATTAAGCAAATATATATTTTGCTAATTTACACAATCCCTGAAGAAATCTTTAATTTACGTATAAAAAGAGCATGAAGGTACACTTGCTTACTTTCTTTTGTTGATATCTGTTGATCTGGTTGATTTTTATTGTTGATTTAATGTAGAAAAATACAATTCACTGATATAACATTTAGATGTATCTGTAGTTTTCAAAACACTATTTTAATCTTTCACGGAGTAATTTTCAAGACACGGCAGTGTCAATAACTTCTTCGTATGATCATGCTAAAATGGAAATGTTATCCATTCTACCCAGTATTCTATTCCACAAACATTTCTGCATCATAAAAGCTTTCTTTAAAATTTAATGCACTTTTATCACATAACCTTCAGTGCATTAGCGGATAAAGAGCGTGAAAAACGTAACAATTGTATCCATGAAATACAGAACATGGTACTTTAACCTCGTTTGTGTAACGTTGACTAATCTGTTCGATTAACTTATCAACTATAGTGCAATCAGGAAATTAATATGTCAAAATGTCAGATTTTGACCACTAAACCTGATTGTTGGCGGACACAAATATGTTATGCTTATGTTCCATTCTTCGGCATAACACTCACTTTTTGCGCTAAACATGTAAAATGTAGAGCCCTTTACATCATATACATGTACCAGACTCGTCATATTAGAACAACATTTTCTTTTTAGTAGAAAACAAAATGTAATCTACTTATTTCAAATTACATTTACTGCTTTTCACGAATGGAATGTATTACTTTTGTAACGTCGAACACTTTAAACGTGCATTATGGGGAGAATCCAGGTTGGGATGGCGTAATTTTCATCAGAGTTGTAAAACTAGACAACCCCACAAGTGATAGACTATTTTATGTGGTTATATCCTTTGTGATTACAAAGACATCAGGTCATACAGGGCAAAGTTAATGAGTCTAAACTGGAATACAATCGAAATGTCTGACGTATCTTGATGTATATTTTGCTTGTTAAGGATCAGTGTTAAGTAATGGGCTTTGAAAATGCGTTAGATAATGATGTGTGGGCTATCTGTAGGCTTTAATTACCTTTTTTATTCCACTAAAGGGCTGTGAAAGATGAGAAGGCAATTACCGGAAAGTTGATGGCATTTCACAAGCAAATAAACATTAAAGAATGACTTTAAGATCCTTGAATCTTCGACATGCTATATTGTCACACCCGTTATTGTATACGCTTCTAATGGAGTTAAATTTGGCAAGTAACGTAGGGAATAAGAGGAAGAACAAAGCTTTGGGTTGTCTGTTGTAGTATAGCATAGCATCTACAATTAAAACCATTTGAGACCAAACTAAATCAGTGAAGTTTCCCATTTGTAACTTACCTGAATAGGTATTTCCAATCTCCGAGGGCAGTTTGTCGAGGATTTCTTCATCGTGCAGAAACTTAAAGTAATCTTGTTCGATGGGATCATTCTGAAGTTGTCTTTTGAGAATAGCGTTATGTAAGCCATCTGCTGCTAAATGACAAAATTGCTCTATGACCCCTTCCTGTCCAAAGGGGTCATATAATAACTTCACTTTATTCCATCCATAGTAATCCAAGAATGCAAACACAAAACGGGCGAGTGAATTTATGTCGGGTCCAACTCTAGTCAAGTACGGAAACTTTGACAGTTTGACTACTCCGAAGTCCCCTGCCATTGCTCCGGCGGTGAGCATGGGTAGGTTCCAGTAGCGGATCTGTCGCGCTATGGGCGCAGCGGCGTAATCACAACATGGTCCGAAGAACACATTCACTTCGTTTCTCATGTAAAAATTAAATGCTTCGTTGATGGATTCCGCACTATCACACTTGGTATCAGCATATCTGACAATTAGTTGAGTGTCGTCCAAGTAGGAACTGGTGTTTTGTAAAGCTATTCCTATTGCAGGTTTGACCCGACTGGTCGAAAACCATTTTTCATTGATGTCCGGTAAAAGGACGGCGACGGATACTTTTCTTGTTGATGAAACAATACTCCATAGAATGATAATAATAAACACTGATAAATACATCCTCCTCCACGTCGAGTGGAAGAAACACTTGGATCCAACAGAACACATTTTTCTTACCTTTTATCCTTGAAGCTTTAAAGAATATTGCTATTTCCACTTTTTAGGTGAACAAAACATTTAGGTACATCAGAGTCACATAAAAAAGTGTAGGTGAAGATAGCATGACAGGCTCCTACTTGTAAGATGACAACAGTCGGGTCTGGGGTCTCCGGTTAGCATCCAGATCCAATGGATAAAAAGCTTCATGTGTTTGTGTTTGCATACTCCACTGTGCACCAATCCAGTTTGATCTACTCCTCCCAGGCCTCGTGAGCCAGACCTTTCCACCCAATCTCCATGCTAGTCGTAAAGCCACATCTGCAGAAAAAAAGCAAAATCCGCCGGTATATTGTGTTCAATTAAAGAGCCAAAGGTTTGTTTCAAGTTGTTAAATGGCAATGAATAGGCAAGAGATTTGATGCGAAGCTTTCTGTGGAACAGCCCTAGGATGTCCACATGGCAATAAGAGTAGGGACAGGCATTGCCTTTTCCCTTACGTTAAAGCCATAGAAAATCTGCCACACAACTGTTGCTGAATTGTTCATATCTTCCTACATTTCTTAAGTGCTCGCTTATGTATACAGCAGGCTATTCATAAAGGAGACAAAGCAAGGTGCATATCTGTGCCATCATTTATTACCCGCTTTTAGCTAGTAGTTTTCCATTGAAGCCATTGTACTTGCAACACTCGCCACTTGGTTGCTGATAAGGACAACATGGTCATTAATGGTAAGCAATTCAGTCATAAATTGAGATCATGTCAGTAATGCAATCAAAGGCAATAGCTTGAGCGTTTATTCCAATATTCTAACAGTGCATAAGAGGAACACTCCAGAATTACATCGGCTAATGGGACAATAATATCGATCATAATTCGATGCCGTCACAAGATCCAGCTTCTTCATATTGGAAAATAAATACCTATGTAAATGCATTCCACAAAGCCGTGTGTGCTATTTATGTCTCATTATAATTAATGGAAATTTTTCAGAGATAACAAAGCTTTAAATGCTCCGCAGGATTGTCCGGAATAAAACCCAAGCCACCTTTTTTAATGTTGAAATTCCATAAAAGCAATTTAATGGATGGAGTTCCGAATCCCCACTGAATCGCGGCCATGATTTTGCACAATGCAAGGCCTATATTAACAATTTATAAATGAGGAGGGAGAAAAGCAAAATCCTTTTTCTTCAAACAAACAGACCTGTCTTTGAGAGATGGCAGTATGTCGGGAACATAAAGTTACACGTAGATATAATCATGAGAAGGTGACAGCCATTACCTGGACCTTTCATCCTTGCAATTCCTCTTAGAAAAAGAGTAATAATATCAATAGGCGCCCTCCATAATTGTGCTGTATACATGAACCACTGAATTACGCCAAAAGCTGCTTTTTTGGCAAAAGGACAACTATAAGCTTCTTTAGAAAGGCATGAGGTCACTATGTTAAATTGATGTTTTCTTAATGTGGTTGACCATATACGTGTTAATAACTGTCTATTGAAAAAGTAACAGTTAAGTTTTAATGTGACCAGGATACACTTGCGGTGGAGAGACGGTCTACCCAATGCTTGTCGACAGTAAGTACTCTTAGCAGAACAGAATTCCCATCGCATTGACTCAATAATTAGTAATTGACTAAAGAACGGCCTCAAGGACAAGAAAACAAGGAGTGATACAAACCATATACTACACTTATTCCCGACTGCATCACAATAACACGCGCCGAGCTTTGAAACAGCTTCCTTCACAACTTAAAATGTGCCAGGAATTCAAGAGATTTGTTAGCAGTAACTAAATCAGATCTTGTATTCACCTTGGGAGTATCTGCCAATGAAAACGTGCAAATGAGACAAGCTCCGTTCCAATCAAACTTGTCATCATCCTTCAGGTCTATAACAAATAGGCACTTCCTAGCTTTACGTTTGTAGTGACAGCATAACAGATAAATGAAGCCTAAATCCGGTGTGTGTTTCTTCATTTTGGTTTCATTGAAATCAGCTTTTTATGGAACTTAAACTGAAACAACTTAACGGTTCAACAAAATAGACGTTTTATGAATTTTGGTTTTAGTTTTATTTTTATTCATTTTAAACTACTAATTCATTTGCGACGTCGTGTTTTATTTGTAACAGAATGCTTATATATCCTGTAAAATTATGTTGTACCAAATAATTACTGATTTGTATATAACTAGGTCTACTTATACACGCCCAGAGGGATTGTATCTAATCCATCATGACGAGAACTAAGGACAGTGTCAGAGACAAAAAGAGTGAATATGATTCCTTAATGAAATCTGACTCACGGCCAGTAATGGCTTCGGCTTGAAAAAATACGACCAGTTGACATAGCTAATGTATATTATTTCAAGCAACAAAGATCCGGATTCCTTATTATTGTGGCCGAGTTTATCTCTATTGTGCTTAATTCGCGGACTCGCGGCGATTCGTTTATTGTCAGCTCATCTTGAGTATTATTTCGCATTAGATAGCTATACCTCGCAGATTTACCGCCTTTCCTCATTATTCCAAGAACACTTTTATGAAACATAAAGATAGCAATTTGGTGGCCATTTCACGATTCTTATTCCGGCTGTTGTAATATCTATTTGTGATGTTTTATGTTGTCTGGTCAGTGACACGTTGTAATACATGTCGTAAAAATAGTAACAAACATTGCCAGTGGATTACACAATAAAAGAAAACCAGAAATCTGCAGCATAATTTCAATATTAATTTAGAGAGAGTCCTCACGGTCAACAAGGAACGAGATCATAACATGCTAAGTCCGAGTATTTGCAGTCATCATGATTGATGAAACATTATTTATTTCACAGTTTAACCAGTTTACAACTGTGAATTTTTTCCAATAATTATTTACGAAATATAACAGTGTGTGATGGTGTCAACTTAAATCAAGTGATTGTGCAGATGGCTCGGGGCTGATATCCGTTTAGTCTTCTTTAATCTCTGTCTAATACCACCGTTTCACGTCATTGTTATTACAAGCAACAAGCTGCAATTAGCTTCGTAATCCTTTAACTAATCGGATAATGTTCAAACTACCATCAATCCTTATTATGGATCGCGTTATAATAGAGTCAAGTATGTTTTTTACCAAGGGCATCGAATTATTATGTAATTGTCTCTAATGACATAGATGGTAAGACCTTATCCGATCTTGTGCTTTTAATGGCACACAGCTGTACAATACAGAAAATGTACTTGCATGCAAACCATCCACAGGAGTCAAAGATTAAATTAAATTGGCAAGTCATTTGTATAAATTGTTTATCAATAGAGTTTCACGTTGTATTTTCATGCTGGTAAATAACAATGTATAATTATATTGTTCCTAAACGTTTCCGATTTGGTAGAATGTTCATGAACTGCAAATTATCGTTGTAATATGCGTTTTATTTATCATTTCAGTAAACCTTCCAATTTGGGTCATTAGATTTAAGGTCCTGATTTAAGAATTAGGACGGAAATGATTGCAGAATGCATGCACATCTTGCACATCCGAGTGTCTTTACTCAATGACGTACATGCCAGCTGCACATCTGAGCACTCATTAGATGATGATCACCCACTCGCAGTCTAGGTAGAACAGCCAAAGAGTGCACATCTCTTCCAGATCTTGTAACAAGTAGCTCAATAAATTAGTTGTGTGTAAAGGAATTTTGTCTTATTCCTGAGACTTCCGAGTTAACGGATTTGCTTTGGGAACTCTTCCACCGTCGTGAAACTTCATCAGTAATACGCAAATGTAAAAAAGAAGGAATACCTATCAAACGTATGTGTGTGTTTAACTGTGTAAAAACCCATGTATAAGACACAAAAAGGTGTTTTACACAACACGCTGTAGTGTCAGATGTTCCAGGTGATACAAGATCCTAGAACACAGACAATTGGCCACTGGCGTAGTTGTTGTCTCCTACACTGTTTTAATTATTTATTTCAGCTTTAATTCTGCCACTCCTAAAGCTGACCTGCTACATCGGTTAACAAGTTTACTGATTAAAATTACTTGAATTGTTATGGCAGGCATAAGGAGTACTAAGTTCAACTATTATAAAGCATATCAGAATGTTTAATATAATCCACAAATAAATAAATTGCAATCACTTGATTTTAATCCCTACAATAAAAATGATATTTTCACTTTACTCTTAAAATGTGGAAGTTGTCATTTGATATGTAAAACAACCTCTTAAGTAAGAGAATACATTAGCTGGTAGCACAATATGAGTCGCCTTTAGTAAATAAAACAGAAAATTAGTCAAGCTTGATGACTTTCAATTTATGGTGGATTAAAGAAACTATGTTTTGTGAAGCCATGTGTCTATCTTATAAAATATCTAGTTACTAAAGGCACATTTGTGTATTCGATTACATTGCCTTGTAGCACAGACGGTTTATCTCAAATACTTGACGCTTGAATCAACCTTGCAATTGTATCTCAAATAAATATTACCACAAGTTTTTCTACAATTTATAAATGTAAATCCAAACTTACCACACAAGTAGAAATCCCTGAATGAAAGACGGAAAGATAGTCCAAGGCTAAATAGCTCTTCTCCAAACAAGCAGACCAATTAATACTGGACGAAATTGTACACAGGAAAGTAGATTGCTGCAACCCATTCTGCTGCAACTGTTTGTAGGTTCTGCTTGCTGGCTTAGAGCCCAATAGTTAAAACTCCATTTGCCTGTCCGAAGCACTGAGCATACCTTGGGACTGATCTATGGACATGCAACTGGCTGGTTTTGTGCAAATTACTTGCACTCCCGACAGTAATAAAATCATTGGAATTCACATAAACCTGACATTTATCAGCAACATAGATCTGTAGTTCATTTACCAATTTGAGGTCCACAAGAGATTTACAGCAGTGGAAGCCATTTATCCCACTTGACTCTTTGTGCAACTCCTGTTAGTGCAAAATGAAAAATAAACCATTGGAATGAAAACATCAGAACATTTTCTCGCTTCGGAGAATTTTAGAAGTAACTGTCGTGGTACGGTTGAACTGCATCGGCTAAATTGTCATTACTTCGCACGTAATCACAACAAACAGAGAGAGTGGAATAAACCATCAGCAACTAAACAAATACACGCACAATAGACCTACTGAAAATGTAAATAATCATGATATACTTCACCAGCATTCTATTGGTATTGTTAGGAGACAATATGCGAGTTAGTCGAATGTAGCTGATGCGTTTATACCGTCATTACTTTGCTCCCAAAAGTAAATCACTTGCAATGAATCTTTCATTACCAGTGAACTAGTGAAGTATCTGTTAATTGACCTTATGCAATCAAAACACAAAAAGATATCTGTTCTGGGGAACGTTTTTATGTTAGTGCGATGAGCTCAGGTTAAATGGACCTATCTACTTGACTTTATCTTCAATCTAGAGGGGAAAGGAAAACATTGCCAGCGTGCAGATACGAAAACTTTTGAAGCTATGAAGTCAATCTGGACAGTAAAACAAGTCTGTTTAAAATCTAGGTCAGCTCTGCGTTCTAACGTCATCTAATAACAAACAAAGTTTAGGTCAAGCTGAGACAATAGTAAACACTCTCGTAATTATTTAGGTACTCAGCAAATATGATGATCTATGCTATTAATACAGAAACGACTGCGTAAAAGTCCCAGTCCCTTTAAGCTATTAAGATAATTGTTCTTTTACTTTGATTTATGTTATTCAGTTGAATATTAATAAAGAGAAAGCATCATTGTATTCATAATATGATTTAATTTCTTTCCTACCGGAATCTGATTGTCCCACAAAGCATTCATTTACAGGAAGTAATAAACCATTATTAGATGCCTCTGTTTAACGTAGCATAACTTAATAAGTACATTATTGATGTATATTCTGCCTCCCGAGAATTCTTATTCCATCTAAATCAGAAGAACAATTCTGTGATGTTTAGTGCTTGCTGGAAGTCCTAAAGACAGGAATATACTGCATTAGAAATCCAAAAATACAGGAAAATGCTGCCAATTTTTCATTCGGTTGCTCACAAAGCGAAGTATAGGCATAAAGATAATAATGCAGTAAACAATAATAAATAGCTCGGTTGGTTGAAAGCTACTTAGCTCAACTTTATAGTGTTATGACCCTTGAAAGCAATCGTAAAAGTCAACGTGATGTACAGCTAGGATCTTGTGGGCGATACAATCCAAACCAACACCAGTTAGTGATATATCCCCTTTACCATGTAGCTCTTACTTGATGCAAACATGAGGTACCTGTATTAAAAGATGTTATGAAAGGGGAAACAAAGTGGTTTTTCTTCACAACTGCTGAATACTGGCAGTAAAAGCAGCAACTTGCGTCAAGGATCGGTTATTTGGAATGGATTTAGACTGAAGTTTAGCCGTACACAGAGCCAAGATCATAATACTAATTTTAAGAGTCGAAATCTGTCACGTTCCTGACGGGGGGGGGGGGATCAGTCTGCTTTTCCCACACAGATTTCTGAATTTACTGTCTATCTCCACTAATATTCATCCTATTGCTTATTTAACACTATTTTATGACTATTATGGGATGCATTTTTGCCATATTGGAAAATATGGATTTTGGACTTTGGACTGGGACAGACCAAAGTACAAAATCCCATGTCCAAGGTCCAAAGGACCATTATTTACAATATGCCAAAAGCTCATCTGCCACATCCTGCCAATCCACCCCACCCATTTTTGCTGCACACACATCTCACAGCTGGGTGAGCTGCACTGTCTGAATGTGGCAGATGAGCAATGGCTTTTGCTGCATCAAATCTACATGTGCTTCTGGATCATTTGCTCCATCATATTTCTATGTATTCTCTTTTTGTAATCCCATCCAATGGATGGGTTCCATCTAGTACTACTAACAAATTTAAGAGGGGAAAGTGTCACATTCCTGAGAGGGGGGGCCAATGAGGTGGCCTCGCTGCCAGACATAAATTATGTTAATGAGCTGCAATCCCATGATGCCTTGCCAGAGCCAGGGGGCGGGTTCTGTCTGGAAGATGACCTTTTTGCACTCACCTCACCGGAGGTCCATCCTGGGGGGGAGGGGGGTCTGTCTGCTGAACACGTTCTGCCAGAGGTCCAGAACTGGAAAATGCATTATTTCTTCAGGGTTGTCACTCTTCAGTCACTTCAAAATTCCCTGACTTCTCCCTGACCAATTGCCCATTTTCTCTGACCAGAACGAATATTTGAACCATGTTTTCCATGCAACTAACACAATAATTCAAATGTTGGAAGCACATTTTGAAATCTACTGCATCTTTTGAATAATAATTCAGATATTAGGACCATTTATAGTAACATGGCAGCAAGAAACATTTCACATTTAACAGTAGCAATTATATTGCTATGTACTGCCCCACTTTGGAAGCATTTGACACACACGTGCATTTTATATTGTTATAAAGTGTAGCATGAAAAATATACCATAAAGAAGATACTACTGAAGTGTGTGGAAATTATGCCAAGCGAAACGAGGCTACAAAATTTTTAGCCATAGATGTCGAAAATGACAAGTAATTATTATAGCCAGATCAAAATTCCCTGACTTTTCCCTGACCTTGATCAAAATCTC
>JBCAUI010283078.1:0-15768 GCA_038406195.1 Haplosyllis anthogorgicola
CGTGGAAACCCGCAGGGAAGAATATATACGAAATTGTAAATCGTAATACAGGAGTAACACAGTGGACCGCCACCAGAGTAGATTTAGTATTTGGTTCTAACTCAATACTCAGAGCCTATGCAGAGTATTATGCCCAAGATGACAACAAAGTAAAATTTGTAAATGACTTTATCAAAATCTGGGTCAAAATAATGGATGCAGACAGATATGATTTGAAAAACTAAATACCCCATCACATTTAAACCCATTTCATTAAATTATTTTGAGACGCTCTATTTTCTATTCTCATAACATAAAAATTATTAAACATGGACACGCAAGAAAAGTATAATCTATTTAAAAAATTACACGTAAAGGGAAATCCTCTTATTCTCTACAATATATGGAATGCAGGAAGCGCTGAAGCCGTTGTAAGTTCAGGAGCTAAGGTAGTGGCAACAGGAAGTAAACCACTGGCAATAGCACAAGGATATCCAGACGGTGAAGCTATTTCATTTGAGAAATTAATTGACACTATACAATCTATTACAAATGTTATTGATGTCCCTGTAAGTGTTGATTTTGAGGCAGGGTATTCAAACTCAAACATCAACCTGTTGAAGGAAAACACTGTTCGCTTGCTGGAAACAGGAATAATTGGAGTAAACTTTGAAGACCATATCATCAACACCGGAAAATTATACGCTGCCGATGAACAAGCAAACAGAATTAATACCATACGTAAATCGGCTGATGAAAACGCATCCCCTCTTTTTATTAATGCCCGTACAGACCTTTTTTTATTAGAAAAGGATAAAGCAAAACATAAATCTTTAATACCAGAAGCTATGAGTCGTGCTAAGGAATATGAAGCGGCAGGTGCCAATGGTTTCTTTGCTCCAGGACTTGATAATGAAACACTAATACAAGATTTATGCGATGCGGTAAATGTACCCGTAAATATTGTAAAAATACCAACAGCCCCTAACAATATTACCCTGGCAAAACTTGGAGTATCACGTATTAGCTATGGACCCTTTGCTTATTTAGGACTTATGAATGAATTAAAGAAAAGAGCTCAAGCAGCAAATGAAAGCATATCAAACAAAAATTTTAATGAGTAGAAACACAACGTGTTGTGTCTCTGTGGGAGGTACAGATTTTTATTTTCAACACCGTTATTCGTTTTTGCAACCGTTTATAATAATAGAAGGTTATTTTTAGAAGTCCCCATATATCTTTTTCCATGTATATTCAGCGAGTTATGAATGCCTGTTGCGTGTTACATTTTTGAGGTTTGACTCCTTAAAATGATGGAGAATTCTCCTTAAGGTTTTTCCCTCACGGGGAAGCGTTTTTCTTCAATAAGTTTTGTGATTTTATCAAGGGTCGTAAGTTTTCCCACATACGTTTTTTTGAGGAGTTCGGGCGTGAAAACTTTTTCTGTTGGACCAGAAGCCATAAGCGAAGAGTTGAGAAGCGTTACCCAGTCAAAATAACCTGTAATTGACTGTAGGTCATGGTGGATAACGAAAATGGTTTTTCCCTTGTTTCTCAGTTCTTTGAGCAGTCTGATAATCATTTCTTCCGATGCAGAATCAATGCCGGAAAAGGGTTCATCCATAAAATATATTTCTGGTTGTTGAGCCAGTGCACGGGCAATAAAAACCCGTTGTTGTTGCCCCCCTGAAAGTTCAGATATTTGCTTTTTATGAAAGTCTTGCATTTCCACCTGTATCAATGACTGATGGGCAATTTCATAATCCTCTTTGGTACGTCTTTTGAAAAGCCCATTGGAATTATACCTTCCCATCAAAACCACCTCTAAAACAGAAATAGGAAAGGTCCAATCAATGCTTTCTTTTTGGGGGATGTAACTGATTTTATTCCTGACCTTTGGGAGGGCTTGGTTCATGATTTTCACATAGCCACTGCTGATAGGGATTATTTGCATGATGGCTTTGATGAGCGTAGATTTTCCGGCTCCATTCGGACCAATAATCCCAATCAAACTTCCACTTTTGAAGGAGCAGTCAACGTTCCATAAAATTGGCTTTTTGTCGTAGCAAACAGTGAGTGCATGGATTTCGACTATCGGATTTTCGACCTGAACAATCATTTCAAACCTTCAGAAATTTGTTTTACATTATGTCTGAAAGCTCCAATGTAGGTTCCTTCTGGGGTTTTTGTATCACCCAAAGCATCAGAAAAGAGCTTGCCACCAATTTTAACCTCATGCCCCTTCGATTGGCAGTTTTGAATGAGGGATTTAATACCACGAGGGTTCACAGAAGTTTCAACAAAAAAGGCTTTAACATTATAAAAAATAGCTGTGTCAGATATATCTTCCAAGTCTTTCAGGCTATAATCCGAAAGGGTAGAAATCCCCTGAATGCTTAAATTTTTCATGCCGTATTCTTGAGAAAAATAAGCAAAAGCATCGTGAGAAGTAACCAGTACTCGCTGTTTTTCTGGAATTTGGTCAAGGTCTTTTCTGATAGACGAATCTAATTGATTTAGTGTACCAACGTAGGTTTCAAAATTAAGCCGAAAAACCTCCTTTTTGTGTGGATATTTTAGGGCTAATTCTTGATATATTTTTTCTACGGCATATTTCCAAAGGGGGATGCTGAACCAAATATGCGGGTCGTAAATACTTTCCGTAAGTTGGATTAACTTCTCTTTTGGAATGGTTTCTGAAACGGCAAATACAGAGCGAGGGCGCCTCTTTTTCAATGATTCGAAAATATCGGACATCTTTCCTTCAAGATGAAGACCATTGTGAAAAATTACGTCTGCCTGTGAAATGAGCTTTACATCTTTCTGGGTAGGCTTAAAAAAATGTGGGTCAACCCCTGCTCCCATCATACTTCTAACCTCGAAAGAGGTATCAACAATATTTCCTATAGCATCTCCTATCATACCCGTTGTGGCAAGTAAAATAGGTTTTAGATTTTGTTTTTTAGGAGCTTGACAAGCAAAGAACCATAAAGAAAGAAGACCGTAAATGGTAAACGAACTAACTCTTAGACGAGTCATCCTTGGTGGCTTCTTTTAGCTCGTCAGAATTTTTCTTTACTTCCTCTTCCAAATCTCGTGTAGCCTTCTTAAATTCGTTCATTCCCTTTCCAAGCCCTCTGGCAAGTTCTGGGATTTTTTTTGCCCCGAACAGGAGCAAGATAATAACAAAAATGAGGATGAGCTCTTGCCCTCCAAGACTGAAAAATAGTATGTTTGTATTCATGATTATAGATTAATTTATTATGTTTCCTATAAGAGTTGCCGATGTACAATCGGTTATTTGAACCTCAACGAAGTTCCCTTTTTCTATATTCTTTGCTTCAAAAACTACCACTTTGTTCTGAGAGTTTCTCCCAATCATCTTCCCCTCTGAACGCTTTGAGTTTCCTTCAACAAGAACTTCAAAAATTTTTCCTTTATCCTTTTTATTGCTCTCCATAGAATGATATTTTTGATGTTCAATTATCTCCGCCAAACGACGAGATTTTACGGTCTCTGGAATATCATCATCAAACTTTTTTGCTGCAAAGGTATGAGAACGTTCCGAATATTTGAACATATAAGCATAATCAAATCGTACTTCTTCCATTAGCGAAAGAGTATCTTGGTGTGCCTCCTCCGTTTCTCCACAAAATCCGGCGATAATATCTGTTGTAATACCACATTCTGGGGTCATCTCTCTCATTTGTTTAATTTTTGCAAGATATTCAGCCCGATTATGCCCCCGGTTCATTTTTTTGAGCGTTTCATCATTTCCCGACTGGATTGGCAAATGAACGTAATTGCAGATATTTGTATGCTTTTTGATGATATGAAAAACCTCTTCGGTCATGTCTTGGGGGTTTGAGGTGGAAAAACGGATTCGGATTTCGGGAAAATTTTCTGCCACCAGATTTAGTAATTGAGCAAAATTTACGGTTTTTGTGTTTTCTGTTCGATTGAGAATAAAATCTTTTTTGGCACCACCACCATACCAAAAATATGAATCCACGTTTTGCCCCAGGAGGGTTATTTCTTTGTAGCCTTGATTTTTTGCTTCGGCAATTTCGTTGATAATGGTTTCTGGGTTTCGGCTGCGTTCTCGCCCACGGGTAAATGGCACAACGCAAAAGCTACACATATTGTCGCAGCCACGAGTGATAGTAACCCATGCCGAAATGCCATTAGTATCAAACCGCAGTGGAGGTATATCGCCATAAGTTTCCTCTTTGGAAAGAATAACATTTATTCCCTTTTTCCCATCAACATAGAGTGCGTCAATCAATGAGGGAAGACTTCGGTAGGAATCCGGCCCGGCAACAATATCAACTATTTTTTCTTCATCTAAAAGTTTTTGCTTCATTCTTTCTGCCATACAGCCCAATACTCCAATTTTAAGCTGGGGTTTTTTATGCTTTAATTTATTGAGAACCTTGAGGCGAGTTCTTATTTTTTGTTCTGCTTTTTCACGAATGGAGCAGGTATTTAGAAAAATCATATCCGCTTCTGTGGCATCATTATTAACCACAAAACCCCTTTTTTGAAGAATGGAAGCAACAATCTCGCTATCGGAAAAGTTCATCGCACATCCATAGCTTTCTATATAGAGGTTTTTGGTTTTTATTGAAACCTCCGATACGGGTTCAGTAACGGTTTCTAATGTTAGTGTTTCACTCATATTGTTTCATCGAAGAAATGCAAAGATATGAGATTTTTTTATCCGTTTTACGTGTGGGAGGAATTATGAATGATGAATTACTTGTTTCTATTGCAGAAAGGGGGGCTTAAGCCGCTGGTTTTGGTATTTGCAATCGTCAAAAACAAAAAGTGAAAAAGCATACATATATTTCACGTATCAAGTTATAGTATTGTTTGCCATAGCTTTTTTTCGAATCTACGGAAATTTAGCAATGCCATAGATTTTTGTGATATTTTCTTTAATATTCATAACGTATCTTTGCGGTTCTAAAACTACGAATGTTATGAAAAAAACAATTTTCTTACTCCTCCTTGCTCTCTTGTTCCCTTTGTCTTTTTCGCTTCAAGCCCATGAACCCGAAGGGGAAATAAAACAATCTTTTATTGATGTTTCCGGGTATTCTGAGATAGAAGTTTTGCCAAATATTATCACGCTTCACGTAACGCTTGAGGAGCGATATGACGGAAAAAACAAAAAAACTATCGAACAAATTGAAAAAGATTTTATTCGTCTTGTAAAAGAGCGGGGAATTGATGAAAAATATATAAAAATAAAAAATGCTTTTGGACATCTGCTGAGATATAAGCGAAAAAGACAAGATGTTTTGAGTACCAAAACTTATATCGTAGAGGTTCATAATACTAAGGAACTTGAAAAGGTTATGGAAGTTACAGACCTTTTAGACATCAAAAGCATTCGTATTCAAAAGTTTGACCATACAGACAAAGAGTCCTTAAAAATCCAACAAAAAGCAAAAGCCTCAAAAAACTGCAAAGACAAAGCAGATGCTATTTTGAGAGAAGTGGGACAAAAAACCGGAAAAGTAATATTCATAACGGATAAGGAAGGAGGGTTTAGCCCACAAGTTCGCAGATATAGAAGTGCTAGCCTTGCTTCTATGAATTTCGATGCAGAGGTAGCAGAGGAAGAAATAGCCCCTCTTGACTTTCAGAAAATTAAATTTACGGCCAGGCTTGAGTGTCGCTTCTCCGTAGAGTAAGGAGAGATGATGAAAGAGGTTTATCGAGAAGCATTAGAAAAAATCAAAGCAAAAAAAGCTCTCAGAGAAACAAAAGACTTCCCCAAAAAGGGCAATCGTATTTTCATTGATGGTGTTTCCTATTATAACTTTTGTTCAAACGACTATTTGGGGTTATCCTCTTGCAAATCACTGCTCCAAAAGTTCAAAAACAACTTCCGTTTTGAAGAACATTTTATGGGGGCAACGGCTTCAAGATACGTGATTGGTGGCACAAAAGAGGCGGAACAAGGAGAAAGAATTTTTTCTGAATGGTTTGGAAAACCTTTTATGCTTATGAATAGCGGCTATCATGCAAATGTGGGAATTATCCCCGCTCTGGCATTAAAGGAAACAGAATTTTTTGCTGACAAAAAGGTTCATGCTAGTATTATGGATGGATTGATTTTGAGCCAGAGAAAATTCTCACGCTTTAAACATAATGATATTGAGGACTTGGAACGCCTCCTGAAAAAATCAGACAGCAAAAACAAAATTGTTATTACCGAATCTGTTTTCAGTATGGAGGGAAATATTGCCCCGCTGAAAGAATTTACAAAACTTAAAGAACAGTACCATTTTTTACTTTATGTGGACGAATCTCATGGGTTTGGAGTATTTGGAGAAAGGCTCCTTGGAGTGTGTGAACATCTTGATATTTTGAACAAAGTGGACGTGATTGTTGGAACTTTTGGCAAGGCTTACGGAGGACAAGGGGCATTTTTTGTTGCCGAAAAAGATTTACACGACTATTTGAAAAATACCGTCAGGAGTGCTATTTTTTCTACCCTGATTCCTCCTGTTTCTGTTTCTTGGATTTTGTTCCTCCAAGAGCATTTTGAATTTTTAAAAGAGCGGGCAAAACTTTTGGCTGAAAAAATAAATTTATTCAACCAATTATTGAAAAGAGACCACCCATCACAAATTTTCCCATTTGTTGTGGGCAACAATGAACAAACGCTCAGAATTTCGGACAAACTATTTGAGAATGGGTTTTATATTCCCGCCATCAGGCCGCCTTCTGTTCCCGAAAATCAGTCTCGTCTGCGGGTTACTATAAGTGCTATGAATGAGGATAAACACATCAAAAGTTTGGCGAAACACCTCAACGAAATATTTCACTAAAACGGCATTGTGGCACATTCTCACTGGCTTATAAAACAAGGACACAAAGACCTTATCATTTTTTGGGGTGGGGCTGGAGTATTGCCAGATTTTTTTACCCTTCCGTCTCAGAACCATGATGTTGTAATGATTTATGATTATACTACTCCGCAGACTTCAAAAAATTTCCGGAGGGAAATTCAGGCTTACAAAACCGTGAAATTTATAAGTTGGTCTATGGGAGTATTTTTCTCTCATTTGGTAAGTATTGTTCCGAAATATCACGTTGCTATCAATGGAACACTTAATCCTATTTCATCGCAATACGGAATTCCCCCACGCATTTTTGACCATGTCCTTTCAGCTTTAAAAAAGGGAAACCAGGCTGTTTTTTTTCGTTCGATTCTGGGCAACAAAAAACTTTTGACGGAGTTTGAAACGGCTATCAAAAACTCTTCGGCAGAGAAACAGTTTTTGGAGTTGAACTCCATAAAGAACCAAACAAAAAGGGCTTTAGAAAAAAGCTCTGTTAATAAGGTCATTCTTTCAACAAGAGATTTGGTTTTTCCGTTTGAGGCAATGAAACGTTTTTGGGATAAAGAGGCAAATGTGAAGATTACGGAAATGAAACACTTAGGACACTTTATTTTTAAAGAATTTTGCTCCTGGGAGGAGATATTACAATATGAGTAAAACAAAATTTTTTCAAGCCTTTCTTTCCCGCTATGAAAGCAATGCCATTATCCAAAATGCCATTGCCAAAAATATGATTTTGGAACTCTGGTTTTACCTCGCCGACAAAAAATTGGAAAAGGTTCTTGAAATTGGTTGCGGTTCGGGAGTTTTAACAAAAAAATTAATCAAAAAATTTACCATAGAACACTTGTTTATTAATGATATAATCGAGGATGGAAATCTGAAACAACACCTTGAAAAAAAAGATATGAACTTCACGTTTATAAAAGAACTCAATCAGGCCCCGAAAAAACTTGATGTAATTGTCTCTACCTCCTCCGTTCACTGGATTAACGATGTAAAGTTTTTTTCATTACATGCCTCTCAGCATCTTAAAAAAAATGGCATTTTAGCGCTAAATATTTTTCTGAAAACGAACTATTGTGAAACCTCAGAGGGAATTGATAACAAAAAAATATTCTATGCCTCAAAGAAGAAAGCCCTCTCAGAGCTTCAGAAAAAATTCAAAATTTTAAGGATTCGAGAGGAAACGAATGTGCTTGCGTTTGACAATCCCGTTGCAGTTTTTAGACATTTTCGTAATATTGGGGTAAATTCCCTGTCTCTGAAACCTGAAATTAACGTTCATAAACTTATAAAAAATTTACCTTCGAAATCTCATCTTTTTCAAACGCTCACTTACGATTCAATTACGGTCTTATGCGAAAAAAAATAATCGGTTTTTTTGTGGTGGTTCTATTTCATACTACGGGGTTGGGGCAAGATTATGCCCTGCCAATTGAAACCTTTCATTCGTTCAGTACGGGATTTGGAGAATTGCGAAGCAATCATTTTCATGTTGGAGTAGATAGCCGAACAAATGCTCGAGTTGGGCTGCCTGTGTTTGCGGTTGCTGATGGATATATTGCTCAGATTCGGGTTTCAGGAACGGGCTATGGGAATTGCCTTTTTCTTCAACATTATGACGGGAGGGTATCCGTCTATGCTCACCTAAATCATTTTGCAACGTTCATTGCTGATTATGTTGAAAAAGAACAGATACAACAAAAAAAACAGGAGGTGCTTCTGGCTCTAAAAAAGGATGAAATTCCTGTTGTCAAAGGAAACATTATTGGTTATTCAGGAAATTCAGGATTGTCCACGGGACCACATCTTCATTTTGAAATACGAGATACGTCATCAAAAATATATTACAATCCTCTGACCCTCTACCCGTTACAAAAAGATAAGCACCAACCAACCATCAAAGCCATTTCCATTACTCGTTTTAATTCACAAAATATACCCGTAGGGACTGAAAAATATGACATCAAAACAAAAAAAGGGCAGCACTATTTGCAAAAAAATATTACCGTGAGTGGCAAAATTGGTATTTCCATTGAGGCTCACGATAGATATAATTCTACTTCATTTTTGATTGAGCCTTATAGTCTTAAACTTTTTACTGACGGAGAATTGAGATATGAGGTAACGTTTGATTCATTGACCTTGTGGCAGAAAAAAGTCATTCGAGGAAATATGAACTTCTCCTTGTATGTGTCTCATAATGTGAGGCATTTAAATCTGTATGAAAATGAAAATATTACTTCTTCCATTGGAACCGTCCAAAATGGAAGGATTGAAATTGACAAAGAAACCCCCGTAAAAATTGAAGTTTGCGACCTCCAGAAAAACTGCTCGGAACTTTCTTTTAATATTTCCCCCTCGGAAAATCAGCCTATTGATGCCAAGTTTCCAGAAGATGAGATATTCTATCCCAATACTTTTTCAAATACCATAAAGCGAGATGATTTTAGTGTGTATTTTCCAACAAACAGTCTTTTGAATACGTCTCATATCAAAACGGAGGTGGAACATCTGCCCAATCGCCTGAAAAAAATTATCATAGGAAAACAAAGCATTCCCATTGGTACCCCTTTTGTTTTAAAAATAAATATTTCGGAAGATTTTAACCCCGCCATGAAAGAGAAGCTCTATATAGCTCACGTGGTGGAGGCACAAAAAAAGTATATCTGGGGAAGCGAACATAGAAACAATAGTATCATTGCCACATACGACCAACTGGGAACATTTGAAATTGCAGCAGACACCATTCCTCCCAAAATTTTCAAAACGGTTAATGAAGACAAAACGGTGCTTTTTTCTTTTCGTGATGAACAAACGGGAGTGAAAGAATATCAGGTTTTTTCTGACAATGAATGGAAACTTTGTGATGTGGTAGGGAATCATCAACTGCTTTGCCATTTTATGGAATTGGACGGAAGCGGAAAAACTATTCGTGCCACGGCAACAGACGTTTTCAATAATAGTACAGAAATACAATTTTATCTCCCTTAAAGCTATGGCAAATAAAATCCTCTGTATCATAAATAGAAAATCCGGCTCAAAATCGGTAAAGAGAAAAAAAAGAGCCGTGGAAAGGCATTTAATCAAGCATTATTCAGATGTGGAAATAATTGATGTTTTTGACTTTTGCCGAGAAATGGTTGAAGATTTTGAAACGTTTTTATTGGCGGGCGGAGATGGCACGATAAACCATTTTCTTCAGTATTTTGCAAATACCCGAAAGCACTTGGGTATCATTCCTTTAGGTTCAGGAAATGGTTTGGCAAGGGCTTTAGGGGTAAGCATGAACCCTGTTTCAGCGCTTGAAAAAATGATGAAATCCCCTGAATATTTTGCTTGCGACCTTTGTAAAATCAACGATATATATTGTGCCAGTGTGGCGAGTTTTGGATTTGAAGCGGAGGTAATTTTTCGATATGAAAACTATCGTTCAAGAGGACTGAAAGGCTATATAAAAGCTATTACCAAAGAGATATTCCGCCTAAAATATCGGCAATTTGATATGGTTATTGATGAGAACCAGCCCCTAAAAACTCGTTGCATAACCCTTGGATTTTCAAACTCTGGTCAATATGGAAATGGTTTTCATATTACCCCTCTTTCTCAGCTCAACGATGGAAAATTTGAAATGTATATGATAAAAAAGAAGGGGCTTATTTCCCTGGCTCTCTATGGAATACATTCTTTTCTCCGCAAAAAAGTTCCTCCAAATATTATGGAAATAATTCCAGCCAAAAAATGCTCCATTGAATTAAAAAGTGATATGCGAATCCAGGTTGATGGTGAAAAATGTACCATTCCTCAAGGAACATGTACCGTGTCCATTATCCCCAATGCGATTCGATTTTTGAGATAGGTCTTGGTTTGAATTATAAATGTTGAAAATAATTCTGTTCAAAAGGTTCCGGCTCAAAATTCCGGATTTCGGTCTGTTTTAAAAACAAAATATTAACCAAAATGTTAAAGTTAGGGTCTCATAAATGGGAGTACTCCAAAATACCTTATCTTTGCAAGACGAAAGTAAAGCATGAGACACCATTCTCCTAACGGTCTTTTGGTATAGAATACCCATAAAATAATGAAAGAGAAAATGATAATTCAGAAAAAAGTATTCGCAATATGTATTACGGCTTTATTTTTTAGTGCTTGCTCTTCTAAAATAAAAAAAAATGAAGCCACTACAAAACCCAATATTTTATTTATTTTGTCTGATGACCATACCTCCCAAGCGTGGGGATTATATGGTGGCGTTTTAAAAGCGTATGTAAAAAATGAAAATATACGAAGGTTGGCAGATGAAGGCACCGTCTTAAACAATGCCTTTTGTACCAATAGTATCTGCTCCCCCAGCAGAGCGAGCATATTAACGGGGCAATATAGCCATATAAACAATGTGCATACACTCAATGAGCCATTGCCAACAGGACACCCCAACATTGCCAAAACCTTAAAGAGCCATGGATACCAGACAGCCGTAATAGGGAAATGGCATTTGGTAAAACCACCGGAAGGGTTTGATTATTTTAAGGTGCTTCCGGGACAGGGGCGATATAAAAATCCTATTTTTAAAACAAAAGAAAATTGGGAAGATGGGTTTAAAGCCTCTTCGGGCGAAGAATATAAAGGGTTTTCCACAGATGTAATCACAAATCTCACTATTGAGCATCTCAAGAAACGAGACAAGGACAGCCCGTTTTTAATGTTTTGTAACTTTAAGGCCACCCATGAACCCTTTGATTATCCGGAAAGATTTGCATCGCTCTATAAAAATGATACCATTCCCGAACCGGAATCGCTGTACGACTTCGATAAGACAACAACGGGACGAGGTTTTAAGGGGCAGGTTTTGGAGATTTTGGGAAGACGATGGGATGAAGCCACGAAAAACAAAAAATTTTGGACGGGCTATCCGGGGCTACCTTATGATTTAACAGGGTTAGACCATTTGCAAAAACGCAAAAAAATATATCAAAAATTGGTAAAAGATTTTATGCGCTGTGGAGCGGCTATAGATGACAACATTGGGAAGCTCTTAGATTTTCTCGATGCGGAAGGAATAGCAGACAATACCATAGTGATTTATACTTCGGACCAGGGATACTTTCTCGGAGAGCACGGGTTCTTTGACAAGCGGTTAATTTACGAAGAATCCATGCGTATGCCTTTTGTTATCAGGTATCCCAAAGAAATTAAACCTGCTACCAGAATTGATGATATTATTTTGAATATAGATTTTGCGGCATTATTGGCAGATTATGCAGGGCTGGAAAGACCCGATTATATGCAAGGACAAAGTTTCAGGGAAAATTTAAAGGGCAATACTCCAAAAGACTGGCGGCAGCAAATGTATTATCGTTATTGGCTTCATCATCCAAACAGGCCCTCCCACTTTGGCATACGAAATCAGAGATATAAACTCGCCTTCTTTTATGGTCAATCACTGGGTATGAAAGGGGCAAGCAAAGAAATAAGTAAGCCCTTTTGGGAGTTTTATGATTTAAAAGAAGACCCAAAAGAAGTACATAATGCTATCAAAAATCCCAAATATGCTTCCGTTATTAAAGAAATGAAACAGGAACTCATAAAGGAACGTATGCGGTATAAAGATACAGATGAAACCCATTCAAGTATAAAAGATATATTGAACATGAGGCATTAAAAGAAAATTTTTGTGGCAAAGGGGGGGGTATATATATTGGATAAAAATGGATTTTTAATTGTACATTTGCACGCCGATTAAAAATGATTCATAAAGAACATTGATGGAAAAAGTTTAGAACATGCCTATCGATTATTTGAAACCGGAGATATTAACAAGTTCGAGACAGGAGCGACCAGGGGATTACAGCAAATTCATAAATATCTATTCAACGGGCTGTATGATTTTGCAGGTCAAATACGGACTCAGAATATTTCAAAAGGGAACTTCCGGTTTGCCAATGAATTATATTTGAATGAGGCTTTGGAAAAAATTGAGCAAATGCCTGAAAGCACCTATGACGAGATTATTGCCAAATACGTAGAAATGAATATTGCTCACCCTTTTATGGAAGGCAATGGAAGATCTCTCCGTATATGGCTTGATATGATGCTAAAGAAAAGAATGAAAAAGGTAGTCAATTGGCAATTTGTAGATAAAACGCTCTACTTACAGGCTATGGAAAGAAGCCCCGTAAACCCTTTGGAGATCAGAACGTTATTGATAGAAAACGTAACCAAAGATGTGGATAATCGGGAGGTTATTTTTAAAGGCATCGAACAATCCTATTATTATGAGGGCTATAAAAAAAGATGATGATGAGTACAAAAAATAAAACTTAATTTTTAAAAGATGAATACCTTAAAAACAAAATATAATACGTATCCAATGCTTCTATGGGTATTTTTTGTGGCAATTATCACGTTTTCTTGTAAACAAAAAGCAAAGCCTATAAAGCAAGAAAAACCCAACGTCATTATCATTTTAACGGACGACCAAGGCTATCAGGATTTAGGCTGTTTCGGCTCACCGGACATCGAAACGCCACACCTGGATAAAATGGCCCAACAGGGCGTTAAACTCACTCATTTTTATGCCGCTCAAGCCGTTTGCTCGGCATCAAGGGCGGGACTTCTTACGGGCTGTTACCCCAACAGGATTGGGATACATAACGCCTATATGCCAAATGCAAAAACGGGGCTAAATCTGTCTGAAACCACCATAGCGGAAATGCTCAAAGATAATGGCTACAACACCGCTATTTTCGGAAAATGGCATCTGGGGGACAACCCTCAATTTATGCCGAACAATCACGGGTTCGATGAGTTTTTTGGTATTCCCTATTCTAATGATATGTGGCCACACCACCCGCAGCAAGGGCCTGTTTTTAAGTTTGGGCCGCTCCTATTATACGAAAATGAAAAAGTTTTGGACACCTTGACAGATCAATCCATGCTTACCACTCAAATTACCGAAAAGAGTATAGATTTCATTAAACGAAATAAAGAAACCCCGTTTTTCTTATACGTAGCACACCCTCAACCACACGTTCCTCTATTTGTCTCGGATAAGTTTAAAGGAAAATCAAAAAGAGGGCTGTATGGCGATGTCATCATGGAAATAGATTGGTCTGTAGGGCAAATTGTATCAACCTTAAAAGCGTTGAATATTGATAAAAACACGCTCATCGTTTTTACTTCAGATAATGGGCCTTGGCTATCCTATGGCGATCATTCCGGCAGTGCATTGCCATTACGGGAAGGAAAAGGGACGGCTTTTGAAGGGGGGCAAAGAGAACCCAGCATTGTTGTATTACCCGAAAATAAAAATGCAGGGGCAACGGTAAAAGTTCCAATGATGAATATTGACCTATTACCAACCATAGCCGAGCTCACAAACTCCAAGCTCCCGAAAAAGATAATTGATGGGAAAAGTGTACTTGATATTTGGCACGGAGAGGCTACCAAAAGCCCACACGAAGCCTATTTTTTCTACTACCGAGTAAATGAATTACACGGGGTGCGATATAAAAACTGGAAGCTGTATTTTCCGCATAAATACAGAACGCTGAATGGAAGACCCGGAGGCACCAATGGGATTCCGGTACATTATGACCACATAGATTTAAAAGATATGGAACTGTATAACCTGGCTGAAGACGTAAGTGAAAAGAACAATGTGGCTTCGCAATATCCGGAGGTCGTTCAAAAGATACAGGTATTAGCGAAAAATATGAGAAACCGGTTAGGGGATAAACTCACGGGTGTCAAAGGGAGCGAGAACCGCCCCGTTGGAACATTGGATACTGACAGGGAGTAATTTATCCCTCTCAAAAATAGATTTTTGAGGGCCATTTCCATCATGGAGGGTAGGTAAAAGGTTCAGACATTAAAATGGTGAGTTTTTTTTAAAAAAAAGGGATTAAAGAATTTATTTTTTGATGAATTTTCGGTGGAGATTTTATGAAATTGTAAAAAAAATCAACGGGCTATGTTTCGGCTTAAAACCTTGAAAAACAGAGAGAAGAAGCGGGTTAAAGTTCCGAAATTTCATTTCTTAATCATTATGAAGGCACATTTTAATTTCTATTTTGTTATTACTGGTTTACTTTTGTCGCCGTTTTTGTTTCGGGTATGAAATGTAGAAATTTTTTTGTGCAGTGAAGCATGTCATTATCGTACTAAAATGAGGATTTGAGAATAAATAAAAAGAGAATTACTTATCATTAATTAATAACAAGGCAATAGAATAAACAAATAAACCTTAATAAAAAATTATCTTATGAAGAAAGAAATTAAAAAATCAATCAACAGGGGCTTTGCCTCTGCACGGGCTTTTGCCAACTCCCGCAAGGGTTTTCTTTCCGCACTGGCTTTTGCCGTTTTTATGATACCCTTTTCACTTACCATTTTTGGTCAGCAAGTGAAAATTGTGGGTGAAGGCGGTTCGGGAGATTTGGATTTTGATCCCTCAGCCATTCTGGAACTCGATGCCTCAAAACAGGGGATTTTGCTTCCGAGACTGGGAAATGTGGACTCCGTATTTACCCTGCCAGGAGGAAATCCGCCAGAAGGACTCTTCATATATGCCACATCCGACAGTTCCCTCTACTATCGTCAAAAAAGTCAATGGGTCAAAGTTGGAGGAAGTAATGTAGATGTGAGCCGCCTTTCGCAATATTCCGGAGATAGTCTTGTTATCTGGGATGGCGACTCGTTGAGATATAGAGAGATAGATTTTTCAGTGCTTACCTCGCTTCTGGATCAAATACTCCCGAAAGTAACGGGATCTCGTGAGGGTTTAGGGACTACTACGGACCTTGGAACGGTATTGAACACCCAAACGCCCCCTCGAACTTTCAGAGAGGTTATTAATACCTATCTCTCGGATGATTTAACGCAAGAGGAAGCGGACTATATTGCCGATAATAGAGACGTCTTTAGAATT
>JBCAUI010283189.1:0-15766 GCA_038406195.1 Haplosyllis anthogorgicola
ATTAGCCAATAGAAACCCACAGACATTGGGTAATGTCTAAAAATAGTAACATCTGGTTCCCAGCAACCAATCACAATTGTTAGACATTATGTAATGGCTATTTATAGTAACCTAAACTTCACACACTGAGGCTGCATGAAATAATAATAATACAGGAAATGACAATATCTTAAAATAGTAACATATATATAAATATTTACAGTAAGTAGAAACAACAACGGAATTCCCTATGATGTAACGCATCATAGCCTTACGCAACAGGAACTGTTGTGTTTCCGTGAATTATACAACAGTAAATCATGCCACACAGTCCTTGCGGATATTTTTTCAAAAGCACTGCTGTCATTTATTTTTTCAATGTACTGCAGATTTTGGTTTGATTTATGTTTGTTAAATTTTGGTTTCATCTAAAAGTTATACTAAGCATTTCTGAAACATGCAAAATAACATTTCATTTGAAAATGCCACAGAAAGAGGTTTTTCGCACATGTTTGTGCTATCTAGTCCCACAAGTAGAGGTTACTTAAATTTATAATATTAATTTTCACAGGTTCAATATCAAGAAAAATAACTTTACCAAGTTGAGTAGTACATCTTTTAAACCTTTATGTGGTTTCTATTCGCTATTTTCTCAAAAGAACCAGCCAAATTAGACAAGTCTACCAAATTATCATAACAATTGGAAAACTCCGTATAATCAGCAGAATAAGAAAGGAAACACGACTGGCTGAGAAAGATAACATTTCACGACTAATAAACACAATATTAATGTCCTTCGGTCGCACAAAGTACTGGTCTTTTTGTACATACAAATGACAAAGCTTTCCTTCCACATAAAACAACCCAATATCCGGTTTCAAACTCAGTTAATACCGACAAAAAACGTCTTTCTAAAATATTTTGAAAGAGAGCTTTTTTTAAATTTATCATTTTTTTATTAAGAAGACTGCTATAAATGGCTCAGTGAATGTAATACATAACCTTTCTCCTTTTTGTATACGATGCGTCCAGTGTTACTTCTTAAAATATGTTTGTTTTGGATTTTGTCTGGACCGTGGATCTCAAAGCCATGCCCTGAAAAATCACTAAGTCCTTTAATCACAAGAAAAAAACCCCGATTTTCTGCCGAACACAAGAGTAGACTGCATGTGGGGTTTTAGCATGCAGTTGGGCACACTTCTGATCTAAAGGTATTGGTAAATTTGCACCGTCTGGGATTCGAGCCTAAAATCTTTGAATCCAGACACGGGTGTTTGTACAATTGAACAATATTTTGATTGGTTGAAAGATATCAGATCAAGGATAGTTTACTCAGCATCTGGACAAAACGGTAAGGAAAATGTGTGTGCGTGCGTGTGCGTGTGTTGGGGTAAAGAAATTGCAATTACAAGAAATTGCAATAAATGTGAACATCATCTTGGTGTGAGGATAGTCTCAGGAGATGCAGCTTTTATCTGTCCACACCACATGGACAGCAGCTGATGTATTGGAACATTTATTAGACTTTAAATCCCTTTCTGTTGACATATCCACACAATGAAGCAATGACCAGGGTCCTAACAGCCAGTACAATTTAAATTTACAACATCTTTGCAAAATTCACAAACTATGGGCCATATATGTTATAAATAAAATGATATTGACAATGTGAAACGTAACTATCATTGTGAAGAAATTTAATGACCCATTTTTTTCCTTTAAAGTTTTTGTTGGGCCAGGGTTCATTTGTGGGGTCACTGATTACCCCTGTTTTGGACTTCGTGTGACCGTCCCTATGGGTTTTAAATCCAAGGTGGATCTCTCACCTACACGCTGTCTTGCTTGCATGCGGTGATCTCGAGAGTCACGTCTGGTGCTACACCTGCCTTTTCCACCAATAAGAGTGCACACTAAACATTTGTATACAACATGGCTGGCTGGACTCATGCCCCCATTTTCAGTCTTACAATTCTGGGTGAGATATTAGGGAAAAGAAAATGAGCAATAGCTCAATCTCCGCTGGACATCTGTTATTGTATTGGCAATAAAAAGTAGATGTCTATCAACAAAAGCAAACTCTAGAGTCAAGTGGTCTTGTGTACAAAGGCTGGCATGTCAAAACCTTCAATTTATCCCCAGAATAGGATTTAGATGTAATAATATTGACAGATGTGTGAACTGGCCTGATGGTGTAACTGGTTTATGTTGAAGCAGCATGACTCAGTGCAACATAGAGGAAGCATCAAGTTGGTGTCATTTTGTTACCATTTAATGTGAAGGAATAAAAAATATTGTGTCTCTTTAATAAAGTGATGTGGGAAAGGGGACAATGAAGTAGCAGTTTCATGATAAGGCAGTTTCTAACAGGGCAATGTCAGAAAAAAACACACCTCTGTGTGAAATGTACATCTAAAAGCTAGAAATTGAATGAGAGTGACAGAGTAGCAGCCTATTTGAGTCAAGTTACAAAGAGAAGAGAGGTTGTAAAGGCCCCAGATATGGAATTTCCTGTTTCATCAAAGATTATGTTATGTGTTTAATAAAAAAGGATGCAAGAGCATTTCAAAATGCCTGTTACCAGCAATATAAAAGGGAGATGCATTCTGTGCCCCACCCTGAAGGCAGCAGACATGATGTTTTCTTTGTCATGTAATCTTGTTATCTGTTCAAAGAAATCAAAGTAACTTTAATGACACTTTATGCTTTTATCTGATGTGTTGTTATTTCATTAGAACTATAAAGCTGGAGTCATGCAATGTATCAAATATGTCTTAAAATGAGTGTCATTCAAAGCAGGCCTTGTTGAAATGTGTTGCATTTAGTTCCTTTTGCAAGTATACTTCCAACACTGTAAAGTCAACTTCTCCAAGAAGCCATTATAATAAAAACTTTCTCTAATAAAATCATTAAAGGAATAAAGTTATTATGGGGATTCTGCTTTAACTAAGCTATATTTATATGAAAAATATTTAACCTCATATTTTATATTGACTTAGAATTTTTATTTTTAAAAAAATACTCAATAAATAAATTATGGTCCACCTATGTTTCCTTTATGCGATACACCAATACTTCCAGCTATGTCAGATAATTTCCCTGTCAATTTATTTCACAAATAAGCACTGGACTTTCTATCAGGAAAACTAAATATTGAAAACACCCTGTGCTGTTTGCAGAGGCTGACATATCAAAACCTTCAATTTATTCTCACAACAGGATTTGCTTGTAACAATATTGACAGTTTGCTGGAACTGGCTGTGTTGTGCCATTGAGTTTAAGGCATGCAAAGGGATGCCTGGAGACATACTTTGTTTTTAGGAATCTTACAATGTGTTGTCACTATTATGTGTCAATGCGTTAATTGTTAACATGAAGTTATATTTCATGAAAAGTTCTCAAGATTAAACTACAGTGCATCTCGTTTAACTCGAACACGGATAACTCCTTTTCGCCTTAATTCGAACCTTTTCAAATATCCCGTCAGCACATGTTGTATTTACATTTGACCCAATAAGTCTAACGTCTGATTCTCTCGAACTTTTTTGAGTTTCCTTTGACGTTCAAGTTCAATTGGATCCACTGTAGATCAGTCTAGCTTAGAAAACTAAACCCTCTATCAATTTCAAAAGAAAAGAAAAGAAAGCGAAAGAGAAGCACGCTTTTTGAAACTGTTGAATTAGTGATGCATTGACCTTTTTATTTGAAAAAAACCCTAATAATAAGTGTTGTTTTTAAATTCATTCCTTCATATCTGCCTAAAATTTTAGGCAAATTAGCCGAAATTTTACACAATCATTAGTAAAAATAGGACTATTTCTAGTTCAGTTACTAAAATCGGTGGCCTTAAATAACAAATTATAGTTTGCTAACCAGTAATCGTAAAAAAATGTTTGCATATTGTAAATCATAACACATTAATTCTGCAGATTGTTACGTAAATAAAACGCAGTTTAATAATAGTTCTAACATTTACTGTGATTGTTCAAATTGTGTAGTAATTACCAATAATAACCGTTATTGTTCTGTCGCTTTACAATTACATAGATTGAATTGTGTAACGTTAAAACAGATTTGTGTAACAAAGCCGTGTATTTAAAGCGATCAGTTCTTTGAAAAAGGAGGGGAGAAAACGTTTGCAGAAAATGACGAGAGATTGGGAAATCGTTTTGTGTAAGTTTCAGTAGAAAAATTATGTTTATGACTGCCCGGAGATAGCTAAGTTTGTAACAGTTTGTATATACCTGTGTGCTGAAATTCCAATATAAAAACAATTGGACGCGGACATTGTATACTGACGTGTTAAAAATCTTCAATCCCATATTATAACGATTTTCTTAAAAAAAAACCAAAACAGACATGAAATATACAATTAAGAATTGGGATTTATTTTGACTAAATATACAGAATTCTATTCAAACGTATTCCTGGATCTGTGAAAATTCTCCGTGAAAAGAATGTGGCTCGACCATGACGAATTCTATAATCAGGGAGCATAGCATGTGTATCAGTGTCTCTTAATTTTGAGAGCTTCCCTTACTTCTGGAGTAGGTTTGCATTGTTTAATAAATTAAGTTACCGACAAGAGATGAAGTGGTTAGATTGGTTTGTCCTTGTTTTGCAGGCCTGTCCGTTGTTCTGACGGTGCTGCCCCCGGTGGTGCGTGGTGAGTGTTTTAAAGAGTACACGTGGGAGCACGTGTACACCCGTGCGGGCTGCGGCCTCACCGAGGTACTGTCGCTTAAAAATCTAATCATAATGTCAGGCTGCTTGCTAACACCCACACACAGAGTAAACTCCTATTGAATAACATACCGGACGGTACGAAGCAGATGTACCAGGTGTACCAGGTGTACCAGGTGTACCAGCATCAAGACAATGAGAGCAGACTCCTTCTCTCAGCTCTCACAGTGCACGCTACTCTATACAGGTATGTGACACGTAATCAAGGTTTTTGTTATTTATTTTTGTTTGATTAAAAGTTGTTTCTATTTACAAATAAACATTAAAAAATGCAATTTTTAGAACTAATACTGACATTTTCTGGTGTCTTTGCTTTTTTGTAAGTTGTTGAATTGACTTGGCCGAAAATAGAGTTTTTGGATATTAATGATATCAATTATATTCCACGACTTTTTTTTCGATGTTTTAAGGTTTACCTCTGAATTTAGGGAACTGCACAAGAATGGCAAACAAAACCTAAATAATTCCACAATGGTGTAATATTGTCCGAGTACGCACCGCGGAATCTTTACTAAATCTTAAGACATTCTAGTCAACTTAGTCAAAGAGACCAAACAACTGTGTAATGGCTTTTCATATTTTTATTATGTCAAGTATATTAATCAGTAGATCTGTAAATCATAGAGTCTAACAATAGGCATCCACCCTGAGACTGGGTTTGCATTCCCTTATTTACTCTCAGACGACAACTGTTCATTGGTTACGTGATTTGGGAACTCCCTCAACGTCATTGAGGAGAATTCCTCGTAACAGCCGTGGTTATATTACAATGGTATACTTCACGGCCCAGTTTTGAGTAAGATCTATTTTACAGCTTAAAGAAAGTTCCTCAAAGCATTTTGTCTTTCTCGAGACAACTGTTATTATGTGAACTGACCAATTTGGAAAAAAAAAACGTTCCCACGCGTGAAGTGTAGGTTTTCATTTCGGGAACTGTGTGGATAATTAAATGGCAAATTTTGACGTGCAATTTCAAGAAGTGACGAAAAAAGAAACTCTGTGGGTGTTCCTACTTCAAAAGACTTGTAAGCTAACTTATACGTGGTCTCTCTAAATGATGCTATATACTTTTTACTTCATACTTCTACCTACGAGTATGTTTAGAGAGATGTAAAGTTACACGTTTCTCTCCATAAGTTTATGTCGAAGAATTGTGGATACAAACAATAATGTAACAAAGAAAAATCATTAGAAGAAATAACCAGATTTTATCAGTACTTCAGTGGCGAATGAAATGCCGTCTTGTTAGTTGTGAAGTAGAATCTGGCGATTTCACATTTCTTCTTACAAATAAAAAGGGACGTAAAATGCGCAACTTAACCTCGCTATATCCGTCTCCAATACGTAACCTAGTACTTAGCTGTTCCCGTCCGCTTCAGTAAATGTGCGATGATTAACAGTATATTTTGGGAGATGTTTACATAAATGTCATCGCCCTTCAAAATGTCATTGTCCTTTCACCATCCTTGTTTAAATGTCGCTGTCATTTAGTTTGCATGTCTAGTAAGGCTCACTAATATCTATTATTAATATTATTATATCAGTGATTTCTACTTAATAATTTTGGCAATGACTTAAAATTAATGTGTATTTTAGATTTCTCTTTGCCAGATTGATCATCTACCCATTTAGAACAGAGCTTTGAGTTAAACTATGCACCCTATTGAATTGTCATTTGCCTATCCTGCATGTTTTGTAGGTGTAACTGGATGAAAATTCGTTTTGGAACAATAAAAATTCAAAACAACAGCATGATTTTTTTAGGTTTTAGTTGTGTACGTTTCCTTTCCTTTTAATAAGAGTTTTGGGAGTCTCTCAGTCCTCAGCGCCATAAAATCTGTAAGTCAGTTATGTAATGCTGTTATTTTTACTTGCAACCTGTGCGCAAGCCTGCACCATGAGGCATACATACCTACCCAGGACTGCGCACTGAAAAGCGACTCTGCAAAAGCACACCCCTTGTCCACAGTCAGCAAATTAACCTTGTACTAACCCTTTTATCTTTGTTGTTTCAGCGCACGACTCTATATCGCAGATAGAAGCTAAAGCGTTCTCGGGTCTGGACAAAGTGGAGGATCTGTATCTGAACGACAACAAGCTTACGTCTATCCGCTCTGACATGTGGAATGCGGGGAATCCCCTACAATGGGACCACCAAATTTGCTGGGTAAAGCGAGGCTGCGTTAAACATGATTATGAGTGTGACTTCCGGCCTCCTGGATGCTCCAACTAACCAAATCCTGGAATTTAATGGGAAAATGTAATTTGAGATAATTCAACTCTCTTCAATTCTGTTCTGTAGAATAAAATAGCATCGTAAACTTCCATTGTTCCAAATATAATGAAATAGTTTGCTGGTTTTAAATAGTAAATAAATGTGTAATGTAGTCTCTCCGTCAACTTTTTCTTTAATTTGAATTGTGACAAGTGGTTACCAAAGCAAGGAAAAGTACGTTACATTCAGATTTGCCTAAATTTAGGCGAATTTCCAACATTACAAAAAAGGAAACTAAAATTGGTGACTGAAAAAGTACCAATTTTAATAATCAATCTAAAACTTGTCTTCTTTGGCATTCAATATTTTGTTGATTACGGCTTAAAATTTGCTTGCCTATTTAAGCAAACTTGCCAAATTTTTGGGCGAAAGATTTTCGGAAAACCCATCATTAGAACGACGAAGAAGTGATATTTTCTCTTTATATATATTCATTAAGCATTGGTATAATTTTGTTCAATATTGATGTCATTTTTTCATCCAGAGTAATATTTGCACAAAGTTGTAAACCATGAAAAATCTCAAATCCAAGAGGAATCTAAATAAAGCAACTCTGTCAATTTATCGCATCGGGTTGGGATGAATCCGTAAAAAAGTCCCGACTGATTAATTATATTTACACTGATACGATCTTGTGTAATTAATCATCTCATTATGTATTAATCCATCACAACCCTGCAGATTAATTAACCGTGTCACATGCTAATTAAATTATCTTACTAATTGCATCTTTGTCTGTGTGATTAGGGGTAGTTTTATTGTGACATTCTTTATCGGATAATTTGGGAGAATTTTGCCCCATCAGTTACTATGATTTATGGCCTTTAATAGAGTCAAGTCTGTCCTAGTATTAGAGCGCCTTCATTGTTTTTTTCCCTATTTGTTTCGTCTACTTAGGCAGATTAGGCAGGGAAATTCAGACTAGTTTTATTACTTGACGAATTTCGTAACTTGAAGAGAGAAACAATCTGTCTTGAACTGAAATTATTTACTGATCACTATCAGTTATCTTACTGACAATCGTATAAATTCCGTGCCAATTCTGCCTAATCTGCCAAATCTGCCTAATTTAACAGGGCAAAGAATCTGGAAAAAACAAGATTGAATGTACATTTAAAATAAGCTATGTTTCGAAAGACCTGTTTTTGCACTATGGAATTTCTGTTGATTTAACAGGACCGTAGCAACGGGAATTTGAACTTTAAGTAGATATAATAGGGGTTTTACTGAATTCATACCTAGCCTTATTTTGTCTAATTTCTCTAATCTGTCTTATTAGAAAGAATTGAAGAGTGGTAATTTCGGCAATGATACGTGGATTTAGTACATTTGAACAGTATAATATGGTAGTTTTACTGGAAATGGTTAAATTTATATCCACTGAACACAGTGTCATATCGAAAAAATTGGTATATTTTATCATCCTAATAAGACAAATTAGACAATTTGGACAAAATAAGGCTAGGTACGAGTTAAGCAAAATCTAGAGTGATGCGTCTGTAGTAATCATAAAGAGGGGTCAATTTAGTTTTTTAATCGCTTGCCATGGCATGCATTCATTCAAATTAAAAAAGTAAGTTAGCAAATTCTTCTGTCTGTCAAATAATTTTTTCTGGTTCTGGTTCTGCAATCTGTTTTTATTTTGATAAAATTGTCTGTGCATTATGACCTGACAAAGTAAATAATGTGGTTTTTTTCAGTTTTATTCAATAGATAATAATGCATTGTAAGCACAAATAACGTGATGTTAACTATTTCACATGACTCATTTTGAAAAGACCAGTACACTGAATTTGTATCAGTTTGGGAACAATGGCGCATCAAAAGCACAGCGTGAAATTCTTATGTCCTCTCTTTTGTTCTAGACATTACAAAACTGATACAAATTCCGTGTACTGATTTCATCAGAACATAAATTGTGTCTTGTTAGGCCAAATAATTGAGACAATTCATTATTTATTACAACACGACAACTTATTTACCGCTAATCATAGCTCTGCATAGTCTATTCAATTCTCGCGTGGTGTACTACATCATACCCGTCTAAATAATTAAGATTCAAAAATGTTTTAGAAATGGGCAACGTTTGAATATTACACAACTAATCACTTCGTAATTTCGAAAACACAGCTCTTCATTTTTTTCTAATGGACATACAACAATGAAACCTTTTTGTTTTCTCACCACACGCGGTAAAAAAGATCTAAGATTAGCCTGTTTTCTCTCCGCCTTTCATTAACATCATCAGTTGTGTCCCATGTTACATGGTAACTGATCATGATTACAAATTTTAAATTAATAAATTTGAAAATTTGAAAAATGGAGCTTTTTATTTCTCTTAAACAGTAATCTCTCTCTCTATCCGTGTGTTATTAACATCATTAATTTTCATATAATATTCTAGCCCAAAGCTACAAGGTACAGTTACAACAAAGCGTGTTAAATTATTGAAGGAATTGGATCAAATTTCCCCTTAATGTTAATTCTACAACCCGTAAATCAGCCCTGTACTGTCAGTTGATATTATGTAACATAAATATTTAATTCTACATCTATTGTTCTTATTCGGTTTTCTTGCTACAAATTATTCCCCTGAGAATGAAACATGATATTCCTGTAGAGGTTTATGATCATCATGAATATGTAGCTGCTAAATGCGACCACTGTAATTATCTTTATCTTGATGTATAATAATGGCTTGAACTTGTTCGAGTTTCTGCTAGGGATATTTATCAGGATGAAATTTTATGAAAAAAATGCAGAAAGAAACGCCTTCTATTGTGTGCATTCAATCATTAAACTTGAAATTAATTTATCTTAAATAAATATTTTTTTACTAAATTTACTTGCAATATGAGCAACGTAGATATTATAGAAATAATCAGTTTAATTAACTTTGGGATAATCGTTCGAATAAAACTTACATATCATTAAACTAAATTTACAATTTTAAAATTTTTTTACCGACATTGACTCGCAATATGAGCCACAGAGATGGATATAGTTTAAAGAGTACAACATAATTTCCCCAATATTTCAGAATTCGAAAATCTTCGAAGGTGGGTTGAATACATGACTGCCAGTTTATTAAACAATCAGAACAAAGGAAAGCTCCCATATTAAATTTCATACTGCAATTTGACTTTGATAACTATATCTGTTCAATATTGACAAATCATTCAATGGACGAATATCTGAACTGAAAAAGTCCTTTCCAGATCATAAATTTGTGAAATTCTATTGGTGTCAATATCATAATCTGTAAACGAAAATAATAAAAAAGATATATGCACTGCGGTTCATATAAGTACACTAAATCAAAATGTGCAAATATGGTATTACATTATTATATTCAATAATACCAGCGGCTTTCACACAAAATATGGTAAATATTTAAATTTTTAACTTTCCACGCGATGACAACAGAGTACAAATAACGAATCGGCAATCTCTAAATTGCATCCGTATTGTTCATGTTTGTAGAAATAACAAAAAGTACATTTCGCAAATTGCGCCAATTGTTGTTTAGAATAATATTTACTACATCACCGTAAATGGTGTCGCGGTGATATCGTGTCACTCTCAAACAATGGAGCATGTACAGTAATCCGCTTACACTTATTTTTAGTGTCAACTTTTTCATGTTTCCAGGCAATTTAAGTGTTGAGTTCGTCTGATGAACACAACTCAGATAATTTGGAGTGGGAGCGGGGTGCATCCTTTCAGTTCATCCAAATTTCTGTGCAACCCCCATCAAAATAAATAAATAAATACAGGCAAGTATCAGGATTTGGTCAAGAGGGGGGCCCAACTTGTCAAGTGCCGATGTTTGCCGACGGAGCGAAGCAAAGTCATGTGAGCACAGTGAACATGTATTGGCATGGAATCTGGCAGCTATTTTTCACATTTAAAAGTTGTTTTAAAAGCTTGACTGTTTTAGCTTTTACATGAAGGAATTATCTTAATTCATTAGTACAAAGTACAGTATTAAATTAGATCTAACATTTACATAGAGATGGAGGGTGAAAATTGATTCATAAAGTATACAGATCTGTATGAATCCATATGTGAATAGTAATAATAGAAGTTCAGAGAGGGGATGTAATACAAACATAATGGTGTATTTGTGGAAAATAATGAATGGAAAGAGTAGTAAGGACATAGCATAAGTACAGGATATGTCAAGCGAAGTGAAGCTAGAAATTTTTTTGAGACATTCTAATGAAATTAGTGCTGAGTGCAGTGAGGCTGAAATTTTTTTGGGAAAGTTATTTTAAAATGTTATGCCAAGCAAAGCAAGGCTGAAAATTTTTACAAATTACAGTCTAATTTTAGTGTCTTGAGGTGCTAGGGCCCCAAAGGTGGGCCCCAAAACTGGGGGCTAGGGAGACCCGGGCTCCCAGGGTCCCCCCCCCTGGATCTGCTACTGAAACAAATAAATAAATAAAGCGATTCGAGAATGGAAGAAATTTAACCCTTGCCTTAGAGGCCAGTTCCCTGTGTCATGATCTACATTACTGTCTAAAATAGCAGTCAGATTTACACCAAAATATGTTTCATTGTCTGTCGAATGACAGAGTATGTGGTCGTCCACCTAAAAAACTGATCATCTGAAAATGAGGCTCATCACACTTTCTGCTCCATGACGTTATTTTCTTTGGTGACATCATGACGTCAAAACTTGCGGCAACATGACATTAGATACCATTGCTATGACATTCGACAGATCAGTAGTTGCACAACTACTTTTTTCATTTTGCTCTTTCAAAAACAGGGTATTCATTTTTCATTTTACACACTTGCTACAAAGGAACATTGCTTTTAGAATTTGAAAGAGTTTAATTTAAAAAACAAAATCTTCTGTAATGTAAACAAAAGATGGCAAAAGATGGTAAAAATGTTTAGTTAAAAAGGTGTTGGGTGCCTTTCGACTTGATTATTTAAAAATATTATCTAATACATACTGGAAGATTTGAATGGAAGTAATTTGTCAAATAGTCGCAGTATTTGAAACAACACTAAAAAATTTAGCAATGCGTCTGAAGCGGTGCTATTGATTTGTGAGGTGCCGCCGGAGGGCACTGATTATATTTACTCAATCAACGACACGAAAACCAATAATTACAATCAATTATTAATCGTAATTCTACCGTTCTATTGTGCGTAATGTCGGTATTGATACACGGAGTTTCATGTCACACATTAGAGAGGTTAAGTTACATGTTTTACGCCTACGTGTACGTATAAGATGAATTCCAAAATCACCAGATTCCACGTCAGCAGTGAACGTAACGTCGCCGAGTAACAAGGAGATGTGACGTTCGCTGCTGAGGTGGAACAGTGTAATATCCTCTATTCAGTAGATCAGTAAAATTCAAACTCTTAGTTCACGTTCAATTTTGAACAAAATTAGCAATAATGAAAACCAAAATTAATGGCTGAGAATATTCTTTAATTGATTACATTTAGTGTAATTCTACCGTAAACTCTTTATTTTATACGACTCAAAAACGTGCAGCAAGACGGCAGATTCTACTGCATTGTTGATATTCTGATGTCTTTTGACGTATTTGCTTAACATCATCGTTTAACACTTCACTATTTTAAACTTACACGTACACGTTGGCGTAAAACGTGTAACTTAACCTCTCTATTATAAACCAGCTAACTGAAGCTGCGATGATTGACAGTAATAGAAGCTGCTGTGTTGTAATAAATAATAAATTGTAATTATTTGGCATAACAAGGCAGGATTTATGTTCTGATGAAATGTTGTGTCGCGGTGAATTAAACGAAACGGCACATGGGGTGGCCAACACAAAGTTGTTCTTCTTTGTATTCTTTGTGTTCTTCTTTGTTCTTCTTTGTCAGTTCTATAAAATAAAACGCAAATACAAAATGTGACATTGTACACTACTATGCTCTCTTTATATCACATATTTAATTTTTTACTACACTACTGAATTAATATGCTTAAAAACTTGAAAATAAATGTCTGATGTCAGAATGAAAAGGGTGTTATTTTAGATTAATTTTGGACACAACACAAGTTAAGTACAAATCATTATTTTACGTTACGTTGAATGTATTTTTACTATTCAGAAATATCGGGGGAAATATCATTGGTTAAAGAAAATAATTTGTTCAATGGAAGACGTATCGTAGTTCTTCTTTCCACATCCTATTTCTGCAGCCTACAAACAATTATGTGTCAATTATACATTCAAACACACCTATGCATGTAGGCGTTAAGGTTTCTTTGTAAATAATGACTTGTGTTAACTAAGAACTAAAGAACTGACGATTCCATTTATACATCCCACTATGCGCAATCACTGCAAACCACCACTCACCTCCACTCACCACCTCATCCTGAAATCGACCCCTACTGACGGGGATACGCACGTAAGCTCCGCCCCTAACACCTACTAAGCAGTACGTAGCAGACTAGACAGCCAGTAACACACAACCTAGGCTTAGCTACTTACTACACTACCAAAAGCTAAAAGTGACCCTCAGCCCACGGCAATCCAAAACTCCATTTTATTTATTACGAACTACCTAGGCTTCAGAACTTCAGGCAAAATCTGATGTCTGTAGAATTCCTCAGATTGATTAATGTTAAGAGATACATAGAGAGACAGGGAGATGGGCAGAAAGAAAGAGAGAGAAAGAGAAATGAGAGACAGACAGACAGACAGACAGACAAAGAGACAAAGACAAGAAGGATGCAAAACAGACAGATAAAGACAGCCAGACAGCCAGACAGCCACATACAAATATACACGTACAAAAAAAAAACAACACATGCTACCTGATGATAAAATTTGCAGTAATCATGGTATGTTTTGCTGTGATATAATCCTGTCTGGACTGAGACGTAGCTTCAAACAAACCGCTTTACGTTGCTGTAGAATCAGTCAGAGTGACTACGGATAATTAATAGAACGTGCTGCCGTGCAGGAAATATCAGCAAAGGGACGAAAATCTTCCAGGCGACATCAGCTGCTGAGTCAAAACCAAGGTTAGGTTACACGATTTTCTCTATTTTATACGTGTACGTTTTAGAAAGTGACCAGTTAACTTCTAATTTTGTGCTGAGAAATGCGTTACAAGAAACCAGATTCTACCTCAGCAATGTTACATTTGCCACTGTTTGTATGGAATCTGCTAATTTCAGAATGGCCATATTGATACGGCTTCTATTTAGAATTATTTGCGATAGCTGATGGATTTAATGAATATGATGTGCTTAGTGTTGACATCAATGACAACTGGTGCATAACCAGTTACCTGTTCATTGTTACACAGTTCAATGGGCAATGCAATGCCTGAATGTTGACCCTAAAACATGTTGTACAACTTACAGTCATCATAGATTTGACACCAAGGTCCCATTGAACTGTGTAACAATTAACAGGCAACTTGAATGAACTGCCTATTGTGTATTGCGCCTTGTCATGCAGTGATTCCCAGCACTGTGTTTATATTTTGGCTCAGTCTCAGTGCACTCAGGTCACTTAGCAGGTGTCAGCATCTCTTAAACGTACAAGTACGCATAAAGCGTGTAGCTTAACCGTTCGGTTTGGTATCAAAATTCGTTTTAATCGTGGCTGATTGACCATTTCCATTGACTTTTGGTTGTCATTATGAATTTGCATAAGGCTCGTGCGTCATTACGGAATTTACATCCTACAGCCCATATTGATACGGCTTCTATTTAGAATTATTTGCGATGAGTGAGAGATTGAATTGATATAAGGTGCTTAGTGTTGACATCAGTGACAACTGGGGCAGAACACGATTGTGTTACAGGGTCATGTATCATGTTGTAGGGTGCCACTGCATGCACACATGCATTGTATCATGCCCCAGTTCTCACCTCACAATTATTCAATTGGAGCCCTATTTCCCAGGACTCTGTTTATATTTTGATTTGGTGTCAGTGCATTGAGGTGTCACAGCAGGTATCAGCATCTCCTAAGGGAAAATTCGTAAATAGAAGTCAGTATCAATATGCTGTGACACGGCTACCACCCAACTCAGATCGGTAAGGAGACATAACACCTGCCGAGATTTAGATACTGCTTGTTGTTCTTATATTTAAGCTGAAATTGAAACGAGGATGTTTTCAAATAAGTTATCAAAAGTAGACTTCTTTAATGAAGGTACAAAGGATGGAGGATCTAGGATTTCTCTTTGGAACGAGGGGGTAAAATGAGCGTGAGAAAGGCGACCCTACGCGTGGCGTAAGAAACTGCACGAAAATTATACGCCCTGCCAATGACGGTTGTAGATCTATAGTAAAAAGGCGATGTACGCATACGTACAGATTTAATTAAATTAACCATTTTCACAAATTAATTTGGCTTTTGAAGAGAAATTTGCTTTGAAGAGAAATGTTATGTGATAAAATTAGAGTAATTCAATATGACATTTTAATAAATTAAGGGTTATAAATATAATCATATCATCTCTAGTAAAATGCATTAACTTACAACATCTTAACGTGTCAGCTTTCAAAGCTGCTTTTGAAGATTCACCAGTTATATTACGTGACACGACACATTACGTAAGATAACAGGAAATTGTGCACGTCACAAGAAATTGAATCCACCGACAGTTTACAAAAGAACCAAACTCTGCATATGACAAAACATTGCTTACATAATTGTCACGAAGTACACTGAATGAAACCAATAGAAATGTAATAAATGGTCGTTTTGCGAAAAGTACGGGAAACTCCATCTATTATTACGGGAAAACGTATTC